>JBAIZL010000001.1:224430507-224488007 GCA_036971475.1 Prosapia bicincta | reverse complement strand
TTAAAAATTGTCTTGTATTTAAGATGATGTTTAATCGGTGACCGCTACTTTTAACGCCTTCTCAAATCTGGTATTGCTTATTGTAATTCAGGGAAATGTGTTGACTGTAGGTTTTCGTAAAAGTTAATTTATCTTGAATTACACAGTGTCAGAGGGAGAAACGAAGAAACTTTCAGGGCTTGTGCAGGTGAAAACAAATAAAAGGTTCGAAACAACATAGGTATTTTCTTTATGTATAGGAACGATTCTTCAACGAAGTGGTAAAGATTTATTAACGACTAACAGCTGGCGAACTACGTTACAATAAAACCATATTAACGTTTTTGGGACGTTAATTGAGGTGCAAACCTGAATGGGTTTTATGTTTAACGGAAAATTGAGTAAACTAGGTTTCAGACCTGTAGCTATTTGTAGGATATTCGAAAACACAAAAATGTCAGACCCCTCACAACGTAAAACTCTCTGAGACCTCATTCAGTCATTTAGCCAGTTCACTAAATTTTACTTCTCAAATAACGCCCTGAAAATTTTAATAACGGAGAAACTGAAAGCTAATATCATTTTAGATGAATGTTCCATTAGTTTCGCTTAATGACTTTTACCCGGTTCCTCCCTGAATAATGTAGACCTATAACAATTTGTAAATGAAGACCTCATGTAGCTAACTTTGCTTCACCAAAGGACTAAATATAACTGAAGATAACGTTTTTTAATACATATTTGAAGCCTTTATATTATTTGGTTTCTAATACTCCAAAAACAGAGATGTTCTGTAGTGAAGTAGAGGCAAGAGTAAGAAATAAGGATTGTAAATATTATTAAGTAGACCTATATGCAAGAAGTGACAACGTCAAGCTATCTGAGTGGCCATAAGGGTTTTAAATATTATTAAGTAGACCTATATGTAAGAAATGACAACGTCAAGCTATCTGAGTGGCCATAAGGATTGTCAATATTATTAAGTAGGCCTACATGTAAGAAATTACAACGTCAAGCTATCTGAGTGGCAATAAGGATTTTAAATATTATTAAATAGACCTATATGTAAGAAATGACAACGTCAAGCTATCTGAGTGGCCATAAGGATTGTAAATATTATTAAGTAGGCCTACATATAAGAAATGACAACGTCAAGCTATCTGAGTGGCCATAAGGATTTTAAATATTATTAAGTAGACCTATATGTAAGAAATGACAACGTCAAGCTATCTGAGTGGCCATAAGGATTGTAAATATTATTAAGTAGGCCTACATATAAGAAATGACAACGTCAAGCTATCTGAGTGGCCATAAGGATTTTAAATATTATTAAGTAGACCTACATATAAGAAATGACAACGTCAAGCTATCTGAGTGGCAATAAGGATTTTAAATATTATTAAGTAGACCTAAATGTAAGAAATGACAACGTCAAGCTATTTGAGTGGCCATAAGGATTGTAAATATTATTAAGTAGGCCTACATATAAGAAATGACAACGTCAAGCTATCTGAGTGGCAATAAGGATTTTAAATATTATTAAGTAGACCTAAATGTAAGAAATGACAACGTCAAGCTATCTGAGTGGCCATAAGGATTGTAAATATTATTAAGTAGACCTATATGTAAGAAATGACAACGTCAAGCTATCTGAGTGGCAATAAGGATTATAAATATTATTAAGTAGACCTATATGTAAGAAATGACAACGTCAAGCTATCTGAGTGGCCATAAGGATTATAAATATTATTAAGTAGACCTATATGTAAGAAATGACAACGTCAAGCTATCTGAGTGGCAATAAGGATTATAAATATTATTAAGTAGACCTATATGTAAGAAATGACAACGTCAAGCTATCTGAGTGGCCATAAGGATTGTAAATATTATTAAGTAGACCTATATGTAAGAAATGACAACGTCTCAAATGACAACGTCAAGCTATCTGAGTGGCCATAAGGATTATAAATATTATTAAGTAGACCTAAATGTAAGAAATGACAACGTCAAGCTATCTGAGTGGCAACAAGGATTTTAAATATTATTAAGTAGACCTAAATGTAAGAAATGACAACGTCAAGCTATCTGAGTCTCCATAAGGATTGTAAATATTATTAAGTAGGCCTACATATAAGAAATGACAACGTCAAGCTATCTGAGTGGCCATAAGGATTGTAAATATTATTAAGTAGACCTATATGTAAGAAATGACAACGTCAAGCTATCTGAGTGGCCATAAGGATTGTAAATATTATTAAGTAGGCCTACATATAAGAAATGACAACGTCAAGCTATCTGAGTGGCAATAAGGATTATAAATATTATTAAGTAGACCTATATGTAAGAAATGACAACGTCAAGCTATCTGAGTGAGAATAAGGATTATAAATATTATTAAGTAGACCTATATGTAAGAAATGACAACGTCAAGCTATCTGAGTGGCCATAAGGATTGTAAATATTGTTAAGTAGACCTATATGTAAGAAATAACAACGTCAAGCTATCTGAGTGGCCATAAGGATTGTAAATATTATTAAGTAGGCCTACATATAAGAAATGACAACGTCAAGCTATCTGAGTGGCAATAAGGATTGTAAGTATTATTAAGTAGACCTACATGTAAGCAATTACAACGTTAAGCTATCTGAGTGGCCATAAGGATTGTAAATATTATTAAGTAGACCTACATGTAAGCAATTACAACGTCAAGCTATCTGCGTGGCCATTAGGATTTTAAATATTATTAAGTAGACCTATATGTAAGAAATGACAACGTCAAGCTATCTGCGTGGCCATTAGGATGTAAATATTATTAAGTAGACCTACATGTAAGAAATGACAACGTCAAGCTATCTGAGTGGCCATAAGGATTTTAAATATTATTAAGTAGACCTATATGTAAGAAATGACAACGTCAAGCTATCTGAGTGGCCATAAGGATTGTAAATATTATTAAGTAGGCCTACATATAAGAAATGACAACGTCAAGCTATCTGAGTGGCAATAAGGATTATAAATATTATTAAGTAGACCTATATGTAAGCAATTACAACGACAAGCTATCTGCGTGGCCATAAGGATTATAAATATTATTAAGTAGGCCTACATATAAGAAATGACAACGTCAAGCTATCTGAGTGGCCATAAGGATTGTAAATATTATTAAGTAGGCCTACATATAAGAAATGACAACGTCAAGCAATCTGAGTGGCCATAAGGATTGTAAATATTATTAAGTAGACCTATATGTAAGAAATGACAACGTCAAGCTATCTGAGTGGCCATAAGGATTGTAAATATTATTAAGTAGGCCTACATATAAGAAATGACAACGTCAAGCTATCTGAGTGGCAATAAGGATTATAAATATTATTAAGTAGACCTATATGTAAGCAATTACAACGTCAAGCTATCTGCGTGGCCATAAGGATTATAAATATTATTAAGTAGACCTATATGTAAGAAATGACAACGTCAAGCTATCTGAGTGGCCATAAGGATTGTAAATATTATTAAGTAGACCTATATGTAAGAAATGACAACGTCAAGCTATCTGAGTGGCAATAAGGATTATAAATATTATTAAGTTGACCTACATGTAAGCAATTACAACGTCAAGCTATCTGCGTGGCCATAAGGATTATAAATATTATTAAGTAGACCTATATGTAAGAAATGACAACGTCAAGCTATCTGAGTGGCCATAAGGATTGTAAATATTATTAAGTAGACCTATATGTAAGAAATGACAACGTCAAGCTATCTGAGTGGCCATAAGGATTGTAAATATTATTAAGTAGGCCTACATATAAGAAATGACAACGTCAAAATATCTGAGTGGCAATAAGGATTATAAATATTATTAAGTAGACCTATATGTATGAAATGACAACGTCAAGCTATCTGAGTGACAATAAGGATTATAAATATTATTAAGTAGACCTATATGTAAGAAATGACAACGTCAAGCTATCTGAGTGCCCATAAGGATTAAAAATATTTTTAAGTAGACCTATATGTATGAAATGACAACGTCAAGCTATCTGAGTGGCAATAAGGATTATAAATATTATTAAGTAGACCTATATGTATGAAATGACAACGTCAAGCTATCTGAGTGACAATAAGGATTATAAATATTATTAAGTAGACCTATATGTAAGCAATTACAACGTCAAGCTATCTGCGTGGCCATAAGGATTATAAATATTTTTAAGTAGACCTATATGTATGAAATGACAACGTCAAGCTATCTGAGTGGCAATAAGGATTATAAATATTATTAAGTAGACCTATATGTATGAAATGACAACGTCAAGCTATCTGAGTGACAATAAGGATTATAAATATTATTAAGTAGGCCTACATATAAGAAATGACAACGTCAAGCTATCTGAGTGGCCATAAGGATTTTAAATATTATTAAGTAGACCTACATATAAGAAATGACAACGTCAAGCTATCTGAGTGGCAATAAGGATTTTAAATATTATTAAGTAGACCTAAATGTAAGAAATGACAACGTCAAGCTATTTGAGTGGCCATAAGGATTGTAAATATTATTAAGTAGGCCTACATATAAGAAATGACAACGTCAAGCTATCTGAGTGGCAATAAGGATTTTAAATATTATTAAGTAGACCTAAATGTAAGAAATGACAACGTCAAGCTATCTGAGTGGCCATAAGGATTGTAAATATTATTAAGTAGACCTATATGTAAGAAATGACAACGTCAAGCTATCTGAGTGGCAATAAGGATTATAAATATTATTAAGTAGACCTATATGTAAGAAATGACAACGTCAAGCTATCTGAGTGGCCATAAGGATTATAAATATTATTAAGTAGACCTATATGTAAGAAATGACAACGTCAAGCTATCTGAGTGGCAATAAGGATTATAAATATTATTAAGTAGACCTATATGTAAGAAATGACAACGTCAAGCTATCTGAGTGGCCATAAGGATTGTAAATATTATTAAGTAGACCTATATGTAAGAAATGACAACGTCTCAAATGACAACGTCAAGCTATCTGAGTGGCCATAAGGATTATAAATATTATTAAGTAGACCTAAATGTAAGAAATGACAACGTCAAGCTATCTGAGTGGCAACAAGGATTTTAAATATTATTAAGTAGACCTAAATGTAAGAAATGACAACGTCAAGCTATCTGAGTCTCCATAAGGATTGTAAATATTATTAAGTAGGCCTACATATAAGAAATGACAACGTCAAGCTATCTGAGTGGCCATAAGGATTGTAAATATTATTAAGTAGACCTATATGTAAGAAATGACAACGTCAAGCTATCTGAGTGGCCATAAGGATTGTAAATATTATTAAGTAGGCCTACATATAAGAAATGACAACGTCAAGCTATCTGAGTGGCAATAAGGATTATAAATATTATTAAGTAGACCTATATGTAAGAAATGACAACGTCAAGCTATCTGAGTGAGAATAAGGATTATAAATATTATTAAGTAGACCTATATGTAAGAAATGACAACGTCAAGCTATCTGAGTGGCCATAAGGATTGTAAATATTGTTAAGTAGACCTATATGTAAGAAATAACAACGTCAAGCTATCTGAGTGGCCATAAGGATTGTAAATATTATTAAGTAGGCCTACATATAAGAAATGACAACGTCAAGCTATCTGAGTGGCAATAAGGATTGTAAGTATTATTAAGTAGACCTACATGTAAGCAATTACAACGTTAAGCTATCTGAGTGGCCATAAGGATTGTAAATATTATTAAGTAGACCTACATGTAAGCAATTACAACGTCAAGCTATCTGCGTGGCCATTAGGATTTTAAATATTATTAAGTAGACCTATATGTAAGAAATGACAACGTCAAGCTATCTGCGTGGCCATTAGGATGTAAATATTATTAAGTAGACCTACATGTAAGAAATGACAACGTCAAGCTATCTGAGTGGCCATAAGGATTTTAAATATTATTAAGTAGACCTATATGTAAGAAATGACAACGTCAAGCTATCTGAGTGGCCATAAGGATTGTAAATATTATTAAGTAGGCCTACATATAAGAAATGACAACGTCAAGCTATCTGAGTGGCAATAAGGATTATAAATATTATTAAGTAGACCTATATGTAAGCAATTACAACGACAAGCTATCTGCGTGGCCATAAGGATTATAAATATTATTAAGTAGGCCTACATATAAGAAATGACAACGTCAAGCTATCTGAGTGGCCATAAGGATTGTAAATATTATTAAGTAGGCCTACATATAAGAAATGACAACGTCAAGCAATCTGAGTGGCCATAAGGATTGTAAATATTATTAAGTAGACCTATATGTAAGAAATGACAACGTCAAGCTATCTGAGTGGCCATAAGGATTGTAAATATTATTAAGTAGGCCTACATATAAGAAATGACAACGTCAAGCTATCTGAGTGGCAATAAGGATTATAAATATTATTAAGTAGACCTATATGTAAGCAATTACAACGTCAAGCTATCTGCGTGGCCATAAGGATTATAAATATTATTAAGTAGACCTATATGTAAGAAATGACAACGTCAAGCTATCTGAGTGGCCATAAGGATTGTAAATATTATTAAGTAGACCTATATGTAAGAAATGACAACGTCAAGCTATCTGAGTGGCAATAAGGATTATAAATATTATTAAGTTGACCTACATGTAAGCAATTACAACGTCAAGCTATCTGCGTGGCCATAAGGATTATAAATATTATTAAGTAGACCTATATGTAAGAAATGACAACGTCAAGCTATCTGAGTGGCCATAAGGATTGTAAATATTATTAAGTAGACCTATATGTAAGAAATGACAACGTCAAGCTATCTGAGTGGCCATAAGGATTGTAAATATTATTAAGTAGGCCTACATATAAGAAATGACAACGTCAAAATATCTGAGTGGCAATAAGGATTATAAATATTATTAAGTAGACCTATATGTATGAAATGACAACGTCAAGCTATCTGAGTGACAATAAGGATTATAAATATTATTAAGTAGACCTATATGTAAGAAATGACAACGTCAAGCTATCTGAGTGCCCATAAGGATTAAAAATATTTTTAAGTAGACCTATATGTATGAAATGACAACGTCAAGCTATCTGAGTGGCAATAAGGATTATAAATATTATTAAGTAGACCTATATGTATGAAATGACAACGTCAAGCTATCTGAGTGACAATAAGGATTATAAATATTATTAAGTAGACCTATATGTAAGCAATTACAACGTCAAGCTATCTGCGTGGCCATAAGGATTATAAATATTTTTAAGTAGACCTATATGTATGAAATGACAACGTCAAGCTATCTGAGTGGCAATAAGGATTATAAATATTATTAAGTAGACCTATATGTATGAAATGACAACGTCAAGCTATCTGAGTGACAATAAGGATTATAAATATTATTAAGTAGACCTATATGCAAGAAATGACAACGTCAAGCTATCTGAGTGGCCATGATTGTAAATATTATTAAGTAGACCTACATGTAAGCAATTACAACGTTAAGCTATCTGAGTGGCCATAAGGATTGTAAATATTATTAAGTAGACCTACATGTAAGCAATTACAACGTCAAGCTATCTGCGTGGCCATAAGGATTTTAAATATTATTAAGTAGGCCTACATGTAAGAAATGACAACGTCAAGCTATCTGAGTGGCCATTAGGATGTAAATATTATTAAGTAGACCTATATGCAAGAAATGACAACGTCAAGCTATCTGAGTGGCCATAAGGATTGTAAATATTATTAAGTAGGCCTACATATAAGAAATGACGTCAAGCTATCTGCGTGGCCATAAGGATGTAAATATTATTAAGTAGACCTATATGTATGAAATGACAACGTCAAGCTATCTGAGCGACAATAAGGATTATAAATATTATTAAGTAGACCTATATGTAAGCAATTACAACGTCAAGCTATCTGCGTGGCCATAAGGATTATAAATATTATTAAGTAGACCTATATGCAAGAAATGACAACGTCAAGCTATCTGCGTGGCCATTAGGATGTAAATATTATTAAGTAGACCTATATGCAAGAAATGACAACGTCAAGCTATCTGCGTGGCCATAAGGATGTAAATATTATTAAGTAGGCCTACATGTAAGAAATGACAACGTCAAGCAATCTGAGTGCCCATTAGGATGTAAATATTATTAAGTAGACCTATATGCAAGAAATGACAACGTCAAGCTATCTGCGTGGCCATAAGGATTTTAAATATTATTAAGTAGGCCTACATGTAAGAAATGACAACGTCAAGCTATCTGAGTGGCCATAAGGATTGTAAATATTATTAAGTAGGCCTACATATAAGAAATGACAACGTCAAGCTATCTGAGTGGCAATAAGGATTATAAATATTATTAAGTAGACCTATATGTAAGAAATGACAACGTCAAGCTATCTGAGTTGCCATAAGGATTGTAAATATTATTAAGTAGGCCTACATATAAGAAATGACAACGTCAAGCTATCTGAGTGGCCATAATGATTATAAATATTATTAAGTAGGCCTATATGTAAGAAATGACAACGTCAAGCTATCTGAGTGGCCATTAGGATGTAAATATTATTAAGTAGACCTATATGCAAGAAATGACAACGTCAAGCTATCTGAGTGGCAATAAGGATTATAAATATTATTAAGTAGACCTATATGTAAGAAATGACAACGTCAAGCTATCTGAGTGGCAATAAGGATTATAAATATTATTAAGTAGACCTATATCTATGAAATGACAACGCCAAGCTATCTGAGTGGCCATAAGGATTGTAAATATTATTAAGTAGACCTACATGTAAGCAATTACAACGTTAAGCTATCTGCGTGGCCATAAGGATTTTAAATATTATTAAGTAGGCCTACATGTAAGAAATGACAACGTCAAGCTATCTGAGTGGCCATTAGGATGTAAATATAATTAAGTAGACCTATATGCAAGAAATGACAACGTCAAGCTATCTGCGTGGCCATAAGGATGTAAATATTATTAAGTAGACCTATATGCAAGAAATGACGTCAAGCTATCTGCGTGGCCATTAGGATGTAAATATTATTAAGTAGACCTATATGCAAGAAATGACAACGTCAAGCTATCTGCGTGGCCATAAAGATGTAAATATTATTAAGTAGGCCTACATGTAAGAAATGACAACGTCAAGCTATCTGAGTGCCCATTAGGATGTAAATATTATTAAGTAGACCTATATGCAAGAAATGACAACGTCAAGCTATCTGCGTGGCCATAAGGATTTTAAATATTATTAAGTAGGCCTACATGTAAGAAATGACAACGTCAAGCTATCTGAGTGGCCATTAGGATGTAAATATTATTAAGTAGACCTATATGTAAGAAATGACAACGTCAAGCTATCTGAGTGGCCATAAGGATTGTAAATATTATTAAGTAGGCCTATATGTAAGAAATGACAACGTCAAGCTATCTGAGTGGCCATAAGGAATATAAATATTTTTAAGTAGACCTATATGTAAGAAATGACAACGTCAAGCTATCTGAGTGGCTATAAGGATTATAAATATTATTAAGTAGACCTATATGTAAGAAATGACAACGTCAAGCTATCTGAGTGGCCATAAGGATTATAAATATTATTAGGTAGGCCCATATGTAAGAAATGACAACGTCAAGCTATTTGAGTGGCCATAAGGATTATAAATATTATTAAGTAGGCCTATATGTAAGAAATGACAACGTCAAGCTATCTGAGTGGCCATAAGGATTGTAAATATTATTAAGTAGGCCTATATGTAAGAAATGACAACGTCAAGCTATCTGAGTGGCCATAAGGATTATAAATATTATTAAGTAGACCTATATGTAAGAAATGACAACGTCAAGCTATCTGAGTGGCCATAAGGATTATAAATATTATTAAGTAGACCTATATGTAAGAAATGACAACGTCAAGCTATCTGAGTGGCCATAATGATTATAAATATTATTAAGTAGGCCTATATGTAATAAATGACAACGTCAAGCTATCTGAGTGGCCATAAGGATTATAAATATTATTAAGTAGACCTATATGTAAGAAATGACAACGTCAAGCTATCTGAGTGGCCATAAGGATTGTAAATATTATTAAGTAGACCTATATGTAAGAAATGACAACGTCAAGCTATCTGAGTGGCCATAAGGATTGTAAATATTATTAAGTAGGCCTACATATAAGAAATGACAACGTCAAGCTATCTGAGTGGCAATAAGGATTATAAATATTATTAAGTAGACCTACATGTAAGAAATGACAACGTCAAGCTATCTGAGTGGCCATAAGGATTGTAAATATTATTAAGTAGACCTACATGTAAGCAATTACAACGTCAAGCTATCTGCGTGGCCATAAGGATTTTAAATATTATTAAGTAGGCCTACATGTAAGAAATGACAACGTCAAGCTATCTGAGTGGCCATTAGGATGTAAATATTATTAAGTAGACCTATATGCAAGAAATGACAACGTCAAGCTATCTGCGTGGCCATAAGGATGTAAATATTATTAAGTAGACCTATATGCAAGAAATGACAACGTCAGGCTATCTGCGTGGCCATTAGGATGTAAATATTATTAAGTAGACCTATATGCAAGAAATGACAACGTCAAGCTATCTGCGTGGCCATAAGGATGTAAATATTATTAAGTAGTCCTACATGTAAGAAATGACAACGTCAAGCTATCTGAGTGCCCATTAGGATGTAAATATTATTAAGTAGACCTATATGCAAGAAATGACAACGTCAAGCTATCTGCGTGGCCATAAGGATTTTAAATATTATTAAGTAGGCCTACATGTAAGAAACGACAACGTCAAGCTATCTGAGTGGCCATTAGGATGTAAATATTATTAAGTAGACCTATATGCAAGAAATGACAACGTCAAGCTATCTGCGTGGCCATAAGGATGTAAATATTATTAAGTAGGCCTACATGTAAGAAATGACAACGTCAAGCTATCTGAGTGCCCATTAGGATGTAAATATTATTAAGTAGACCTATATGCAAGAAATGACAACGTCAAGCTATCTGCGTGGCCATAAGAATTGTAAATATTATTAAGTAGACCTCCATGTAAGAAATGATAACGTCAAGCAACCTGAGTGGCCATAAGGATTTTAAATATTATTAAGTAGACCTATATGTAAGAAATGACAACGTCAAGCTATCTGAGTGGCCATAAGGATTTTAAATATTATTAAGTAGACCTATATGTAAGAAATGACAACGTCAAGCTATCTGAGTGGCCATAAGAATTGTAAATATTATTAAGTAGACCTACATGTAAGAAATGACAACGTCAAGATATCTGAGTGGCCATAAGGATTTTAAATATTATTAAGTAGACCTATATGTAAGAAATGACAACGTCAAGCTATCTGAGTGGCCATAAGAATTTTAAATATTATTAAGTAGACCTACATGTAAGAAATGACAACGTCAAGCTACCTGAGTGGCAATAAGGATTTTAAATATTATTAAGTAGACTTATATGTAAGAAATGACAACGTCAAGCTATCTGAGTGGCCATAAGGATTGTAAATATTATTAAGTAGACCTACATGTAAGAAATTACAACGTTAAGCTATCTGAGTGGCCATAAGGATTGTAAATATTATTAAGTAGACCTATATGTAAGAAATGACAACGTCAAGCTATTTGAGTGGCATAAGGATTGTAAATATTATTAAGTAGACCTACATGTAAGAAATGACAACGTCAAGCTATCTGAGTGGCCATAAGGATTGTAAATATTATTAAGTAGACCTACATGTAAGAAATTACAACGTTAAGCTATCAGAGTGGCCATAAGGATTGTAAATATTATTAAGTAGGCCTATATGTAAGAAATTACAACGTTAAGCTATCAGAGTGGCCATAAGGATTGTAAATATTATTAAGTAGACCTACATGTAAGAAATTACAACGTGAAGCTATCTGAGTGGCCATAAGGATTGTAAATATTATTAAGTAGACCTACATGTAAGAAATTACAACGTTAAGCTATCAGAGTGGCCATAAGGATTGTAAATATTATTAAGTAGGCCTATATGTAAGAAATGACAACGTCAAGCTATTTGAGTTACCATAAGAGTAAAATTCCAAATCCTGTTTTTTTGTCTTTAAACATGTTCGGATGGTTTTATATTTTTAAAAAGTCAGCCTTCCAATTAAAGAGTCTTCTATCGGCGTTACGTCTTGCATCATGGCCCGGAATACCATTGGAAATAAATACCTGATTAATGCCCTTGTATACGACTGAAAAACCAGGGACAATACGTAAGCAGACCGTCGAAATACCTCTGCATATATTTTTAATCGAATTAGTAATATCTGTATTGATACACAACTGTCCGTTGTTTTACTTATTCAAAGTGAACTGTACACCATGAACGATGAATATGTTGTGACGTTTTTTTGTATCGCCGCCAAGCAGCCGATATTTAGAGCAAGTAGTTACTAATAGTTCGACTGAGGGCAGCACTGTACGGTCTAAGTTTATTATCAGTTCATCGCTACATATTTGATATTACCGACCTTTTTTAAAACAATAGCAAGTCAGGTACAACATTCGAATAAGAGAAGCGATTGAGCACGTGTCGTAGGAGACCAGGTAGGAACAGACCGGTGCTAGCGGAGACCAAGATCAATCTCCGATCAATCGGATTTATCCCGAGGGATCCGGCTATAGAGGTAACCATTTCATAATTATTCTGCGAGACAAAAAAGGTAAGGCTTTCAATATTTTGAAATATATTTTATAAGTATGCGCACCGCCCACGGCAGTAGGAAGGCTGTTAACGGAAATTTTTTTTGTGTTGTGGGGACTTTCTAAATTTTATTTTGGGACATAACTGTGTTATTCAGCCTTCCTACGGCGATGTAGCAATGTTCTCAGAACGACAGAGCTGTATCGTTCAGTTTTATTATGTTTTCGAAATACCTGGAAATTTTCAGTCCGGTCCAGTTTAGGGAGAATTAACTGACGCTTCGTAAAGTCATGGATTCTCTATGTCCAATTAATGAAGCCGAGCTTTTTGCAGTGAAAAACATTTCGTTAAACATAAATTGTTTCTGATGACACAATGCGACCAATCTCTTAAAGTAGTCGCTTGGTTTAATTTTTCAGCTGCTTTTTAAGGTCTGTTCCATGTTTCAATTTCATCCCTTATTTTAATTTGTTTTGGATATACAATAAAAATAGTTTTAAATGCTTAACATTACCGCATAAAAGTACATGGACACTAAGAAACAATTAAACACATGTTAATATGTAAACAAACAGTATAAACGTAAATTAAAATTTCCCTCCGCACCGCTGCTGTGGGAGTTTTTTTAACAACTGTGGTTAATTCTGAGCAAACAGGATTATTTCCTAAAATGTTTTGTTTTACTAATGTTTATTCTAATTTTATATGAAACTTTTAAAGACAACTTTATAAAAGAAATAAGAGTTTAATGGCATAAAGTTTATTGTTATTGAATTAAGTTATTAGTGTAGCTTAGATAGTGTAAATTAAAAATATTATTTTCTATAACTCTCTTTCACTCTGACTTTGTTCTGATCTGCATCTTTCTCCCTGCCTGCCTATTTCCCCTTATATCCTTCTATCTTTCTCTCCTTCTCTTTCTTCTTTGTATCTGTATCTGTCTCTTTCTCTCTCTCTTTATACCTATCAAATCTATTGATAACAAAACACTATTGCATTAGCTGTATTATTTACACGTACATTATTGATGTATTGTCAACAAACTTGAAAATGATTTGACAACTACAACTTTCGAAAGCAGTCAAGATTTTGATTATTAGGAAGCAACCTCACTAGTATTGAATAAGACATCACAAATCGGGGCTACTTCAAATGACCAAAGATCATCTAACCAAAATACGCTGCCGTTAATTAACCAAATACGCGACTTTCAAATAATCGTAATACACGGACTTTAAATGACCAAATACGCGGATTTCAAATAACCAAATACACGGACTTCAACTAAAAGTAATGTTGCGGGTTATCGCTAGGCCGCTTAGCAGGCGTTCAACGCACATCTTGAAGGTAATAAATAAATGGGAATTCATATTTCTAAAAATATCTAAACTTAGTAGTTATTATTACTACCTTTAAATTATTTCTCAAAATTCTACGGTTTAACTTTGTCGTTATTAAAGTAAATGTAATGCAGGAATATTATTAGGTTTGATTAGACCATAGATCGTAAAGTATCTTATTATAATTATAAATAGTATACTTGAAAATCTTTTTGAATAATAAGTGTAATTACAAAACTATGGGAAATATGATACAGTAATTATTTTTGTAAACAAATGCAGATATAACAACATATTGAAACTTAAATAACTAACGTAATAAATATTTAAACATCGTGTTGAATAAGTGTAGTTACGAAACGATAATTAATATAATAAATTAATTATTTTTCAAAAGTTTTTTAAAATGTTTCTAGATGTAAACAGCATACTGATACCTTAATATTAAAGTAAACTAGTCAAAGTAAAAGGTAAACTAGTGTTTCATCAAGGAACTACAATTTACAATACATTGTTATAAAGAAGAAAACTTGTCACGTTTCTTTTCATAAAACCATAAAGTAATTGGAAACAACTAAAAATATTATCTATACCAATACCGTACATATTTTGTTCTTCTATTCTGTGTATATATAAATGAATATTTGTATGTATGTATCTTATTATAATTGTAATAGTCTACTTAAACATCGTTTTAAACATTAAGTGTAATTTACAAAACGACAGTAATATGATGTGGTGTTTATATTTAAAACAATTATAGATTTAATAAAATACTGAGACCTAAATATTAACGTAATTAACAAATCGCCCAATATAGTTACCTATCAAACCTAAAAAATGCATTAACCAAAATGTACACACACAATTTACGCGGCCGTTAATTAACCAAATACGCGACTTTCAAATAATCGTAATACACGTACTTTAAATAACCAAATACGCGGATTTCAAATAACCAAATACACCGACTTCAACTAAAAGTAATGTTGCGGGTTATCGCTATGCCGCTCCGTAGGCGTTCAACGCACAACTTGAAGTTAATAAATAAATGGGAAGTAATATTTCTATAAATATCAAAACTTGGTAGTTATCATTACTACCTTTAAATTATTTCTCAAAATGCTACGGTTTAACTTTATCGTTATTAAAATAAATGTAATGCTGGAATATTATTTGGTTTGATTAGACCATAGATCGTAAAGCATCTTCTTATAATTGTAAATAATCTACTTGAACATCTTTTTGAACATTGAGTATAGTTACAAAATAATGGGAAATGATAGTGATTATTTTTGTAAACAATTACAGATTTAACAACATATTGAAACATAAATAATAAACGTAATCAAAACCTCATATCTTCTTGTCTAAAATAGCAATATATTTCGACTTGGTTATAGCATGGCACATATTGCATCTTATTATGTTTTTAAATATCGTTTTGAATAAAAGCGTAATTACAAAACGATAAGTAATATTATGAAATTGAATATTTTTAAAAATGTTTCTAGATGTAAACAGCATACTGAGACTTTAATATTAAAGTAAACTAGTCTTTCATCAAGGAACTACAACTTACAATACATTGTTATAAAGAAGAATACTTGTCAACTTTGATTTAATAAAATCATAAAGCAATTGGAACAACTAAAACATTTATCTATACCAATACCGTACTTAATTATTTTTTAATATGTATATATAAAAATGAATGTTTGTGTGTGTGTCTGTATGTAATAGACGCCTAAACCACTGAACTGTAAATTTGGATGGTTTGTTTAACATTTTCCCTCCATCTGTGAAATTTGGTGTATATCCATCCACATGGCTCCGCCCCAGAGGCTTAGGATGGTTCAGTGTACAGCCTTCCATAAGTCTAATGTTAAAATGTATATCTACATTTGGGTTACTTAATTAATTAAAATAATTATAAACATAATGCAAAAATAAAAATACAATATAAATATTTTATATTGTTTAAAATAGGTAGATTCTATGTAAAATTAGGCCTATTGCTATCACTCATATTAATATTAAAAGCAAGGTCGACGATAATACTCTTGCGAAATTTGAATCCACCAAAGTTGTGCCAGACTATCCACAAAAAAACTGAAACCAACTTGAACCGGGCAGAAATCATAGGGGACAAGTTCAAAGGAGAGATGGTTTTAATTTTATGAATACCGATAATTTCATCAGATCTACCCATTGATTTCAAACGACTATAATATCCTTTGCGTCTTGTATTCGCAATAACCATAAACAAGGCACAAACCCAATCGTCGACCATTGCTGGATTAAATTTTGAACATTCGAACTTCAATTTCCTACTATTACATGTTGCGACACCTAAAATTTGTATGTTTATAAGCATAATGTATTGAAGAAAAACCTTGTCTATCTTCTAGCGTTACAGTAAAAGAAATATGTTTGCTTTTCTTATTAGAATATTATGATCTCAGGCGCAGCAACGTGCGCAGGGTAAAGCCAGTATTTACATATTTATACTAAAGACATTCCGAAATAAAAGCTATGT
Source organism: Prosapia bicincta (assembly GCA_036971475.1). Classification (NCBI taxonomy): domain Eukaryota; kingdom Metazoa; phylum Arthropoda; class Insecta; order Hemiptera; family Cercopidae; genus Prosapia; species Prosapia bicincta. Next base: position 224,471,368 of record JBAIZL010000001.1, on the reverse strand, counting down.
ATATATCTACATAGATAAAAGGGAGGGCATGGATGGAAATTGCTAATAGGAAAGAGCAAATGAATAAAATACCGTATAATAATATAGCGTCTGCAAATTTTTTTTTCAAATATTTGAAAGTACAAATTTTATCGCCAGTTCGTTCACGAATTTGGTTACCTAAACAGTAATAAATTGAAGCACAGCAACATTCACATATTTTTTATTTATTAGCAATCAACTCGACTATGCAAATAACACGAATTTGTAGACTTACAAATGTGTCATCTTCAGAATTGTCCAAATTTATTTTTTTTAAAGTTCACATTTTCTAAATGAATAGCCTATTTCTTGACAGTAACTTGTGCAATTCTTTTATGAAAATAATGAGAACAGCTTTACTGTATTTAAATTATAAACTGGGTTTCTTTATTGCTTACTGTATTCACAACTCCGAAAAAAAGACTAAATTTAGTGTCACACAAACAAGATTGCAGTATTACCCGCTCAGAAAACATAGATCTAATATAGGCTATTGTCTACATTCCAGACGCAGCGATACTGGTCAAATTATACCTGCCAGATCAGGAGAAGGAAGCATAAAAAAAATATATATATTTATATATACTGGGTAAGAGTGGGGTGATTTTTACACAACCAAGTCATCATTGTGTCGATATGAATATAATCATACTACAAATCGACACTGGTCTTTTTCAACATTGCCCGCTTACAACTTACATATTGCACATGAGCAATACAGATCGTGTCTACAAATGATTTCAAAAGGTTTTGTAAATATACTTTGCTGGTTCAGGTTAGGTTTAATAAACCAAATTTTGCTACCGTTGTGGCTGGTGTAAACTCATACAAAATGTAATCACTTCTTGTTTATATGTTTTATGCCAATTACCTGGAAAAATCCTAATTATAACCACAGCAAAAATATTATAGATAACTAGGCTATCAACTTGAAGCAATGTATTTACATACTCGCCTTTGGCTAATACAATAGGTTTATTTGTAATAATAGGTAAATAATGCCTCTCGACACTCTCGAGAATACTATAGGATAATGTTATTAAATGTCAAAATAACGTTTAGCACATTTGTCAAAAATATTATCTCCAATTACAGCTCCATTATTTAGGTTACAATGAAAATATGGAAAGAACCCCAATACCACAAAAAATAACAAATAAAACAAGTTACTTAAGATTAAACCCTTACGTACATTTCGATGACCATAACATCATCAGAGGGTCTTATTACAAAATTACAATCTAGCAAACAAGAAGTTACAAACTAGAATCATCATTCTAGTTTGTAACTTCTCGTTTGCTAGATTGTAATTAGACCCTCTCATGATGACATGGTCATCGAAATGTACGTAAGGGTTTAATCTAGAAGTAACTTGTTTTATTTATTTTTTGTGGTATTGGGGTTCTTTCCAATATTTTCATTGTAATATATTGTACCACTGAGCTCTTGATATTGTGTATTATTTAGGTTGTTTAATTCGACACAAGACCTTAGCTGTCATGGGCCACCTCTTTCTGCTTACGTGGGAGGAGGGGGGGGGGAAGTTGTGCAATTTTTTTTTTTACTTTGTGGAAAACTTGTTTTAATTTAAACTTTAAAACAGGAAGTTTCGTCTCATTGTGATACATAAATGTACTCTGATTACCTACCAATTTCACATCTAAAATAACTAATAAAAACCCCAATCCCAGTTAGGCAAAAGTGAAAGTATCATAATTTGAATATTCTCAATTACCTTCATGATTTTTATGCCATATTGGACATTCTCACCTTGAGTTTTACATGACCAAATTGTAAACCCTTATGAAATACAATAGCTTCAATTGATTTGATGGATACGAGTGCCCTAATTAGGGATAAAATATAGGTTATCAATTTTGTCACAATTTCATCACCAGCTACAACCCCTTTATTTGAACAAATGTATGCTTACCTTACATTTCTACCTTACCATACTAATTTCTAAAAATTAGAATAAATTATTTTAAACGAATATAAAATAACTTGAGGTGTGTAAAAAGAACATAACTCTTAATAAATTAAAGTTCTAGAGCAAATAAAGTTTTAGTTTTCAAAGATGAAATGGTTAGGTTTAGAAATAAAATACCTGCACAGTAAATTAAGTAGAGTATAATTGGAATTTACAATTAAAAGTTGGCAAGCGATACTAAAGAGAATTGGGACACGTTTTGTAAAAACGTTAATGTGGTGAACAAATATTTGAGCGAAGTTAAAATTTCCAAGAAAATTAACCAGATTGATGAGAAATATATCAGACAGATCTAATAACCAAGCTTTGCTTGAAAAAGAAACAATAATAAAAATTTACCCAGTGGGAAAAGGAAATATTAAGTAAAGGTTTAAATGTTGATATTAGGAAAGAGGTATGCCTACTGATAAGTGAATGGAAGTTATTGAGTGGTATAACATTTTAAAATGAAACTGATAAAAATTGATAACATTAAAGAATTGAAAATAAAGTCAAGAATAATGATTTTTAACAAAGTGTTGCACAACAGTTTATTTCAATGCATTTTAGGAACAAAATGATGATACAGCTAATCACCTTCAATTGCCAAACTTCATATGAAAAATGTTGAGAGGAAATAAAGAAATAAACTGTTGTATTTTCCTAAACTAAGAAATTGATGTAGAAGATATTCTCAATATTAAAGAGCATATAGAACATTTTTTAATTTATTATCAATATATCAACTATCAACATAAAATTTACCTATGAAATAAAAGATAATAAATGTTTAGTTTCAAGTATTAGAAACAATAATAATAATAGCCTACTGAATTAGATATAGTGTATATAAAAAAAATACAAATAATGCTGGGTAAATCCCAGTAAATTCTATCATTGTAAATCTCAAATTAGCAGCATTCAAGTACTGTATATGGTCAATAGAATAATTATAATTCCTTTGAATAAAAATAATTTGAATTTTGACAGAATTAAAGAAATAGATAAATTTAATGGATATAATCCCAGAATAAGGAATATATGAAGAAAACAAAATTCAAAAAAGATTTCACCACTTTAATAAGAGAAAATATTAAAAATAAATACATTAGGCTACCGTTTGATATGGATATGACAAAAGGTTTAGAAGTTTTTTTTAAAAAAAAAGTAAATATTCAAAGTATAAAGACTGAAATATTTACCAGGTGACCCAAAAGACAAAATAAATAAGTTAGATAAATCAGGGAGTAATAAAAAAAAATTAATTCTCGTAAAGTTTTCATTGACCAAACAAAAAAAACTTTCAAAAGACTCAAAGAGCATATTAGCCATATAAAATTTTAAACCTGAAAAATCAAGTATTGCTGAACACATCTTACACACTAAACACGCTAAAACAAATGATCTTAAATTAGTGAACAGTGTTGGAAAAAAGGCTGTTAAAGTGTTAGAAGTTTGTGTATGAATATATGACAATATCATTATAATTACTGATAAAGAGCCTATCTGGAACTGTCAATTACATTGGTTAATTAGGAGATGGTTCTAATCTTAAAAAAAAAATATATATATATTTGTATTTTGGTAAAATTAGAAAATGTGTCATAGTAACTCTCTAACAGAGAATTTAAGAAGCAGGACCTTGCTGCAGAGGAGGAAATTATTACACCATTGGTCAGACAATGTAAAGGTGAGACAAAGTAGTGACAAGTGTATATATTTGATGAAAATCTTGTCATAAATATAATTTATTGTGTTAATAACCACCGAGGACTGTTGCTGTGGAATCGAAATATGAAAAAGGTGTTGAAAAAGTTATGTGGTATAGGTTTTATTTATTTTAATTGGTGTAATTTTAATGTTTATAGGTTGTAACAAGAATATCTGTGCACACAACTGACCTTTGGATGTCACTAGAAAAAGATTAAATAATCTCAGATATAATATTAATCTTATGTAAATGCAGTTTCGAATTTAAAATGAATATACAAGTGCTCTTGAAAAAGTCATTGAATAGGAGCTTAAATTGAATTAAAGAGAGGAACAAGTGAAAATGGGTCCATAGAATAAAAACCATTATTCAAAATCATAATTAGTAGTAGTTAATTACAAACTTTTTTTACTACTGTAACCTATTTATATTGTGTGCTTTGAACAATCACGAATTGTAAGATATTGTGCCAAATTAAGGTGCAAGTCAATAAAATGTGTACTGGGTATATTACATTGGTGGGGGGGGGGGTAATGTGTTGCAAATGTTGTTCAAAATTATAAACAAAACCAAACAAAAGTTGCTTGTTGTAGTCATCTTGAATTCACTGATTAAACTATAACTATATGCCCTTAGGTATTCACTTAGTTAAGAATCATTTAATCATAGCAAAACCAAACTGTTGAAAAAATTCATGTAGGCCTATCGAATTTTAATAAAAAATTGTAGCTGTAAAAGTATTATGGGGGAACATTTCGAGTAATGTAAAGGTAAAATAACTTATAAAAAAATTAGAAAGATCAGTTAAGGTGAAAAACAAATTCACATGATAAATAAATGTTAGTTACTTGGGAAAAGCTGAACAGCAATTAAAAATATTACAGAATAAATTTATTAAAATTTATAATGGCACCACTATGTGGTGTCACTATTAGTCATTTCAGAAGAAAAATACAGTTGATAAACGAGTCAATATATATTGATTTTAATTATAGTTTCTGCAACTTATTTGCCCTTATCAAGCCTAAAACCGGATTGAATTATTTTAAATTTTTATCTTACAAAAAGTTTTAAACCCAACTACAATAAATAATCCTTATTGAATTATATCTTTAGAAATAGTCAGAACAACTAATATAATAAACCCACCAAATTAATGAAAATCAGAATATACACAAATAAAAGAAAAATATATATATATATATATATATATATACATACAAATAATAACTGTATGAAACAACTGTTGTGTAATGTTTAACATAAATAAATGAAACCCCTCAAACAAATAACTTTCTTCATTTATTTTTAATACCTACAAAAAATAAAAGAAGAAAGTTATTTTTGTTTGAGAGGTTTCATTTATTTATGTTACACACAAATAATGATTATATAAATCCATAAACAATACAGAGCCTACCTTTAAGATGGAGAATATACATACAAAGAAAATGAAATTTTAAATAAAAACACAGAAATAATATTTTGCAAGTTTATTACAGAGAAGGAGGTATACCTACAATACCAATCTGGTTGTAATTGTAAATTACTAACCCATATATAAGCTGTATTTTCCTTAATAAATAAAATACAAGATGTTTAACTCTGAAATGTTATTTCAATTTTTGGGATTTTATGAAATGAGTTATTAATTATAAATAATAAAAAAAATACATACCTGCAACTTTTCTTGTAACTATCAAAATATTGTTGCTGTTTATGTCGAGCCGGTTGTTAATTACTTATTATACTTTTGCTATTGCTTGCGACCAGACTTTTAGTTAACTAAAAGTTGTTAAATTGTTAACTTACACTTGGAGGCAACGTTTTCGTCTTTCCATGTAAGACAATAAAGTTTCCTCCAAGTGTAAGTTAACAATTTAACAACTTTCTTGTAACCTTACATTGATAGAGAACCAAGGTTAATAAACAAATAACCAATTCAACATTTAATCAAATGAAATTGAATAAAATACAAATAGCTTCCTTAAGACAAATTTTTTTATACATTAATTATTAGCAAAACAGAAATGAGAAACAGCACCTGGAAATAAAATCCAATATAACATAGTTACAAGTGAAATTATTCTAAATAAAATATTCAATTTTCATTACATAATCAGTTATTGTAAATGTTAGAAAAATTATACTCTGAAACTAAAACATACTGGCTAAACAAAAAAAATATAATATATTGGATTCCTACAAACACAGGTGATCAGTCTGTATTGGTAGGTCAAAATGAGGACAGTCTGATATTGCAACTATGAAAATAATACAATAGAGTACAATGTAATACAATACAATATACTGAGATATACAGCAGTGACATTTAGAGTTTACTCTTAGCCCTTCAATAAAAATACTCACTAGAATAAGATGGCAAAATTTACAAAAAAAGAAAGAAAACAACAAAAGATTAAAATACATAATAGATTTAGGGATTCACTCCAAGGTTTAAGAAAATACAAATTCAGTAAACAATCTCTGGCTAAAGTACTTCTCTACGACAAGGTGAGGAAATATTAAAATAGGTATAAGCGATTGAACAAAGTTATAAAGTTAATAAAACACAACTTAAATTAATGTAAAAGTTTTACTATTGAGGCATTGAAAAGTGGTTTTTAGTAATCACACTCACTATGTAGTTCAAGATTCAGTGTAACAATAAACAATAGCCAATTAGTGAATAATCTAACAAGTTCCAAGAGTGCAGTCAAAACAAAGGAGGGAAAAACACAGGTCCAATATTTGCCTTTATGTTCAAAATAAGTCACTAACATTCGCAGTTGACTACTTAATCTAACAAAAACAATTAAGTACCATGCACTGGTGATTAAAACACAAAGTAAATATATCCATATGTCTGAAGAAATTGCTGCAGTTCTGAAAAGCTATGTTGAGTGATGAATGATAAAGTCTGTTGCTCACCCTGAGGAGTCTATGAAAGACGTTCAACGGCGGAGAGAGTCAGAGATGTAGTTTGTAGCTGAAGTCTTCGTAAGGTGTGGTAGCCTCCGTTAGATTCGCATGGTGTTGCATATTTTACTGCTGAAGATGACTTTTTCTATATCCTTGGATTGGAGTGTGTAGTCGTTAATTCCGTCCAACGAAGTGACCCCAAGACATCCGTCTGAACAGAATGTTGAGTGCGGAGGAACGACCTTCGATGATGGTGCGTTGTCCACTGACCAGAAAGTAGCTCAAGATGTCTGCTCCTAAAATTAATGTAAAAGTCTTACCACTTGTGTGTTTAAACATAGTCCTTAGTAATCACTCACCAGTAGTTCAGGTTCACTGTAACACTTTACGATTACTAATGAGTTAATAATTTAACAAGTCCTAATATCCAGTGTAGTCAACAAAAATTAGGAAATAACACAAATCCGATATTTGTCTTTATGTTCAAAAAAAGTCACTATAACACTGGCGGATGAAGTAATACTTAATCTAACAAAATAATTAAGCACTATGCAGTGATGAATAAACACATCCATTTGTCTGAAGAAATTGCTGCACTTCTGAAAAGCAATGTTGAGTGATGAATGAAAAGTCTGTTGCTCACCCTGAGGAGTCGATGAAAGACGTACAACGGCGGAGAGAGAGGGAGATGTAGTTTGTAGCTGAAGTCTTCGTAAGTTGTCACGTAAGGTGTGGTAGCCTTCGTTAGATTCGCATGGTGTTGCATATTTTACTGCTGAAGATGACTTTTTCTATATCCTTGGATTGGAGTGTGTAGTCGTTAATTCCGTCCAACGAAGTGACCCCAAGACATCCGTCTGAACAGAATGTTGAGTGCGGAGGAACGACCTTCGATGATGGTGCGTTGTCCACTGACCAGAAAGTAGCTCAAGATGTCTGCTCCTAAAATTAATGTAAAAGTCTTACCACTTGTGTGTTTAAACATAGTCCTTAGTAATCACTCACCAGTAGTTCAGGTTCACTGTAACACTTTACGATTACTAATGAGTTAATAATTTAACAAGTCCTAATATCCAGTGTAGTCAACAAAAATTAGGAAATAACACAAATCCGATATTTGTCTTTATGTTCAAAAAAAGTCACTATAACACTGGCGGATGAAGTAATACTTAATCTAACAAAATAATTAAGCACTATGCAGTGATGAATAAACACATCCATTTGTCTGAAGAAATTGCTGCACTTCTGAAAAGCAATGTTGAGTGATGAATGAAAAGTCTGTTGCTCACCCTGAGGAGTCGATGAAAGACGTTCAACGGCGGAGAGAGAGGGAGATGTAGTTTGTAGCTGAAGTCTTCGTAAGTTGTCACGTAAGGTGTGGTAGCCTTCGTTAGATTCGCATGGTGTTGCATATTTTACTACTGAAGATGACTTTTTCTATATCCTTGGATTGGAGTGTGTAGTCGTTAATTCCGTCCAACGAAGTGACCCCAAGACATCCGTCTGAACAGAATGTTGAGTGCGGAGGAACGACCTTCGATGATGGTGCGTTGTCCACTGACCAGAAAGTAGCTCAAGATGTCTGCTCCTAAAATTAATGTAAAAGTCTTACCACTTGTGTGTTTAAACATAGTCCTTAGTAATCACTCACCAGTAGTTCAGGTTCACTGTAACACTTTACGATTACTAATGAGTTAATAATTTAACAAGTCCTAATATCCAGTGTAGTCAACAAAAATTAGGAAATAACACAAGTGCGACATTTGTCTTTATGTTCAAAATAAGTCACTATAAAACCTCACGGTTCTTTTCATGGTTAATCTAACAATTGTCTAACAAATTAAATAGGCATTGTTCAGAATATTGTAACAAAATAATACACTAATATTGCATAAAACACCAAATAGATACAAGCAAATGTCTGAATAAAAGTCTGGCTTTAAAAAAACCAGATTCCAACCCAAAACTTTGAATTAATAACAGTTTAGAATTATAGATGTTCAAATTATTAATGTTCTACTGTATACTAACCTCCACCTATGCTAGGAATATTTTTATATATTCGAGTATACTTTCCTCTCTTTCTTAACATTATATTTTCCTTTGTTAACGAATTTTGAAATAACTTTACTTACAAAAGTTTTATCATACTATCTTTGAAGAGGTACTACTTAAGTTTTGAAAATGGAGTCTTTCCAAAACGAGTAAACAAAAAAAAACATTGTAATGCTAGGAAAGGCAGAAAAATGTACTCGTACAAAAAATGTACATTATTTCAAAAACTTACCATTTGTCATCTTGTTACTCAATATTTAACAATGTCTTACCTCATAATTGTAAAACATTACTTTAATTCTCAAGTTATCATGAAATCCTTTTACAAATTAAATAATAGTATTAAAACAGGATTTTTATGAAACTTGTGAGTCAATGTACAATTAAAACTAATAAAAAAAAATGGTTTGAGGTGTTGAACTATATAAGTAAGGAATCCTAAATATATTTAAATCATATTTATAAAAATAAATGTGGCTGTAAAAAGTAATATCAAGTAAACCCATAAATATTTAATCAATTACTATACAATAGAATAATTTTGATTTTAGAATGTAAAAGATCTTTTAAACGCACAGTAATAATAGTCCTTCCTGCGGCAGTTAAAACAGCAATGTTTTTTTTTTCAATAGTTCTGAAACAAAATAATGGTTCACTTAAATAGATAATGTATAAAAATGTTTTTAACAATAAAAATAATAATATTTTATTTGTATTGTTACAAATGGAAGCTTTCAAATGACCAACTTGTCAACTAATGCAACTAACTTAAGACAATCAATTAACCAACATTCATGTCGTTCAAATGACGGACACTTGAACGACATTCAACTTATCGACATTTACACGACGTGCCACACACATATTATTATAATATTGTAAAAATGAGTATTTTTTTCAATCATTTATTCATATAGAAAATTGCATCATTTTTACTAATCCTTTATTTAGATAGTAACTGCTCATTATTCTGACTGGTTCTTAACGTTTTTGTAGAAATTATTCTCACAATATACTGACAATTAATAAAAGAAAAAGAAATCTTTGTTTTTAAAATTCGTTTCTATTATTAGTTTACCTATATTTGTAAAATTTAAATATTGTCCTTTTATTTATTTATCAATTTAAAAACAAAATATAGAGTTAAATAGTCCTAATACTAGAAATTATCAAAATTTATTTTTTAAATCCGTAAGCTATTTTGCTAATTAAATTTTAAAACTTCACTATTGTTCTTTGTGGGGCATTTATTTATGTAAATATAAAAAACATTTACTTAATTAGAGCTTAGCTAGTGAGAACTATTCACAAAGGTAAAATTCAAATTAGTGAGCTCAAAATCTCACCAAAAATTAGTTTTTAATAAACAAACTAGTTTCGGTTATGATTATGTTTATATAAAACAATTTTTTAAAATAAAAATAAAGTACAATCTATTTTATTACAGTTCAATAGTATCATTAAAATCAAAATTTAGTTTATGGCTAAGAAAATGTATTTATATAAAATAGGAGTGTAAGAAATTGTTACTGGTGATGTTGTACACACGAAAGTTATAGTTACACAATGATTGATGGCAATGTAGATACCACTTATCAAAATGCAGAAGATACAACCCATATTGTCAGTTCTCACAAGGATTTAAGAAACACTTCATAATTTGAACAATCCTGAATATATTTAAACAGTTGTTATAGTTGACTGTAATAATACAGTCAATAGCATGAAATATTTTTTTTGTAGAACATTTGCTCATATAGGGAAGCAGGATTCTGCTAATTTGTATCAATTATTTAATTTTCCATGTTTTGTAGAATGGAAAAAATTCAATTAAAAATTTTTTCAATAAAATGATCAATAGCATTATTTTATTCCATCTTTAACTTGAATTACTACTTTTAAACTTAACATATAATAATTTCATACTTGCCTGTTAAAGCATTTACTTTTTTGTGCTCATGAGCAAAGCTGGCCCGATACATTTTTCCCATTGTCTACTTAGACCATAATTGACCCCAGTTAGAAATGACAGATGTATGAATGTTTGATGCAATATATTCTGTTTTGTGCATGGAATAGTGTATGTCGACTTGTTATCACAAAAAAATGGGATGTGTGCACAAGTTTAATAATTCTATAAGGTGTGTGGTAATAATAGTGCTTTGTTATAGTTTTGTACTTGGGAATCAACAGTACCTTTAATTACTTTCTAAGGCACACTACCTCAATGAAAAAAAATAAATAAATAAAGCCAAAATGTTGAATGACTAATGTTACGCTGTGTACTACCAAAAACTTATACGTGGTGTATAGATATATAAAAAGAGCGGTACTGAAATATGCAACGTTATAATTACCTAATACCAATTAATTGTATTTTTAAAGTTGATTTTTATTATAAATATTATTACTTAATTATAAACTATTTTATTTATTACTAATATTAATATTTAAATTTCATGTTATTATTTGAATTTAAACAGGCATTCTATATTTATCACCACAGGCCTCATTTTTCGCTGCCAGGAAGTTAGTGTTAACACTAGCTGGTGCTGGAACCATGTAAAGGTAGAATTTTAGATTGGTGTAAATTGTTTTCTAAAGTTAAACTAATTCTGTAAACAAGTGTAAGGGAAAGTTTGACATCTGGAGGGGTCAAAGAACTCACACAAGCAGGGTGTAACTGCTACAAAAAATGAAGAATTCAAACAGCAAAAACCATTGGCAAAAGGTTCAGTGGTTCAATATTTAAAACTTTAATCCTATTTGGCTAAAACACGATAAAAGGAGTTAAATTGCTTGCTTAAACTCCTGACAGGTGTGGCTGTAGATAGCCTATTGTAAAGTCTTGAGATATAAACTATTCTTTATAATTATTTCCTTATAAAATCCTCTATTGTATAAATAACTCTTTAGTTATATTATATACTAAATTCTTTATATACTATACAACTATTCTTAGAGCTTAGCTTGTGAGGTTATGTTAAAAAAAAAATTAAAACATAAACAAAACTCACAAATTAATCATTTAATAATACACGTTTGCGTCAATAAATGATTAATTTGTGGGTTTGTGTGTGTCTTTTATTTGTTTTAACATAACCTCACAAGCTATTCTCAAAGAATATTTGTAATATATTTTTTTCATTTACCTAGTTTACTATTCTAGCTGTTTAGTCCTAAGGTTTTAGTACTAGGATTAGTGTTTAGGATTTAGTTTTATTTTTTTTAGTTTTATATTAGTTTATTATTTGTCTAGGCAATGTTAGCTGTATTTGGTTCTTTACAAGAAACAGAAACAAAATTGGCATGATTATTTTCTTGTCAAAAAGGCTATTTGCATGAAGTATATTTATTTAAATTATGTTTAAATTATTTAAAATAAAAATAGTTGAATTGAGTACGTTTTTGAAAACTAATCTAACGAGTGGCTTCATTTTGCACTTTTAATCACCTCATTTAATTGTTAAAAATGTTTATGTGAAATTGCAGATGGCCTGTTGGTCACAATACATTCCATGTGTAACACAGAAGTAAAACTTAAGTTGTAAACTTTGTTGTGTAAGTTTTCTTTGTGGTAGTCCCAACCCCACAGGCATACAAACATCCTTTGCAAATGGTTAACAATAAGAAAATGCCATCGTTTTTCATCATTCAAACATGAATGGCTTGATATCATAAGAATAATTTGTGTAATTAAAAATCAGTAACTAAATCTTTTCCAGGTATCATGTAGCTTCATTGAGATAATGCAATGAAAACTAACAATAGTAATATGACAGTTATTAATGTAGACTAAGTTATTTCAGATTTTCAAAAAATTACTGCTTGTCGACATCTTACAGAACTGTAAAGGTGTTAGACGTTTACAGTTTTCTCTACAATACAGTATTTCTATTACAAGTATGAAAAATAATACATTTACAGTAGTCAAAATATAAAGAGCATATACTGATAAGAATTATAAAAATTTTAATTAATAAAGAATAACTGAAAGAGTTATACTTAATTCCAACTAAAGTTGCATGTATACTTGACACTCAAAAAATGTGATAACTGCGATGGGTAGTTATGGTTGTCGTCTGGGTTAGCTATCATGGCTTGTAACTAATTTTATATTCACTTCCAAATACTGTGGCAATGTTAGCTATAACGTTACTTGTATAGATAACACGCCCATAATTCGTTGTTGTAGCTTCTAAGATAGTTCAACGATTGATACTATTGGTAGGTATAGTTTTTTTGGTAGGGTAATTTGTTATTGACATCCAAATAATGTAGAAATATTACTTGTATACTTAACATGCCTAAATAATTATTCCATTACAATAATGTTCTCTAAACTCTACAGCCGCTAAACAATAGGTAGGTACGGTGAGTGTCCGGGCTAGTAGGTATTCCAATTTAATATTGCAGCTAATTTAATTTAGTTTCCTTGTAGCTAATTTAATACTGACATCCAAAAATTGTAACAGTGTTATATTTATTTGTAACATGCCGGCAAAGGAAAATGTAATTAGGTTCTTTTGTTACAACAGTTTTACCATAGGTAGGTACGGTTTTTGTCCGTTCTTGATATCATGGCTTTGGCTAATTTATTTGCTTAGTTTCAATATTGTGGTGTAGTTAGTTCTGAATCTAAATGTGTACGTAATATGCTTGCAAAGAAAAATGTTGGCAGAATTGTCATTTTCAATCCCTAAAACCGCTTAACGAAGGTAGGTTTTAAGATTTTGTTGTTCTGTCAGTTTATATAGGAACATAACTAATTAAATAAAATGTCTGTAGTGTTGTAAAAAGTTTGTAAGTAATCCTAAATATATTTTAAATCGCGTGTGTATAAGAAATACCATTTTTTTAATATTTATAAGTGAATGAACAGAAGCTTGTTTTTTGCCCTAGAATATAACACTAACTTCCTGCCAGTTATTTTTTAAGGCATGCCTCTGATTACAATTAAAATGTATAGCCTTTTCAAAAGTAGGTAAATGTTTTGTTTACTATAAAAAACTATGTTTGTTACTTATTGTTATTCTGCAATTAATTTCATACAAAAAAATTAATCATGTACATTTAAAATGGTTTGCTTATATATTCCTTTTCCTACTAATAATGTAAAAACTTATTACAATAGAATAATTAATTACTGTTAAAATAAATTAGAGAAAAATCAGTAATTATTTGATTTTTTTATGCTTATATGCAAAAGAGTGAACATTTACCTAAAAAACATAGTGTATTCATGGTTTGGAACAAATACACTTCATTCTGAAATTATTTGCTTATTGGGAATTGCAACCTGAATAAAACACATATTAAACATTAAACAAATGTTTACATCGCTATATGATAATGGTATAAAAAGATTTATGTCTTTAGTTTCTAGTTTCATATATGTTAACTAAAATTACACTCTATATAAGAACAAAGATTATTGGCAATACAAACTATGGTTTTACAATAAGAAAATATAGAGAAACAAAAGCTATATACAGCAACCTGTATAGACTAAAAACATTCATAGTAAAACAGACCACCAAATTAGACTAAATTAATAACAAAATATTTATTATATTGAAACAGGAAGTATGAAATTTCTAGTGGTTAGAGAAATATGCACTTACCTGAAAGCTTTCAGGTTAAACCACTTTCTTCTTATATTCACACTGTTGTGATACCACATCAAAATCCATAAATGTATATTCTCTTGCAATGTTAACAGCAAAATTTTCTTACACGGAAACATGACTTGTAAATTTTTCCGTTGTGTGGAACATTTAACATGATGCAATAGAAAATGTTATCCTGTGGGACATTCAAAGAGAAATCAGGTGTACCAACTTTAAAACTAAAACAAAATATGTAGGAGTACCTATGGAGTTTTAATTTGTATGATTTTGATAGAAATACTCAGATTTAAAATATATGTTTTAAACTTTATTAATAGTAAAAAATATTAAAATTGTTAAGACATTCATTTTATCTCTTAGTCAACTTGTTACATAAATGGTATATGATTTATCATTAAAACTGTTTTTTTAACTTGAACTCTTTAACTGGAAAAGCATTTCCAGTTCAAATTTTTTTTAATTTTATGAAGTTTAATGAGTTATAAAACACTTGAAGGTTTCAAATAATGAATTATGAAATCACTTTACATGATAAATGCAAAATTAACAATTCGAAAAAATAAACAAAAAATCTATATTGACACTATAAATTATTACAATGAAAATATTGGACCCCAATATTGAAAGAACCCCAATATCGCAAAATTAATCTATACTACCAAATAGTACAAGTTACTTAAGATTAAACCTTTATGTAGATTTTCAGTGACCATGTCATCATCATCAGAGGGTCTTATTACAAAATACAATCTAGCAAACAAGAAGTTACAAGCCTGACATGAATTCTCCTTTATCTCCTAAATATTTAACAAACAAAATACAAAACTAGTACATTTGTTTGCCTTAAACTAAGTTAAAAGACAACAATTGAAAGTCCTAAAGGTCTGACAACTGTATTTATGACCTTACTACTAGACAATATCCTTACCCCAAAGCAGTGTCGGTTTACCACCTTTTTACTTGGGTCTTTTATTGTTCTTTTCAAGGCTCTCGGCCGTTTTTACTAACTATGTAATTTCACAAGTCTTAAATATACTAACATGAATTTCATTATATTGCTGGCTTATAGTATTTTTTTTAGCAGTCGACAATTGAAAATACCACTTATTTCGTGAGTTACATCACAAGCTGATACGCAGAATTCCCGTGTCACTTGTTTATTAAATATGGCCCCTTATATAAGTTATAGAATTTAGCACACAACCCCATTGCCGTTTTCGATGCATTTAAAGCCCTTAGTAGTACCAAATCCCCTACCTCGTAATCTGTAGTTGGGTTCTTATTAATTGGGCAGCACATTTCTCTCTCCTCTCCTTCATGTGAATACATATTTCTGACGATGATTTTACATTTGTTTCCCGATTATCTGGAGACTTCACCACTTTCTGCCATATTCTTTGCTGTTTCCTTCCAAACTGAGCTTCAATTGGAGTCGTTCTGATTGTGTCTTGGTAGATTTCGTTGATGAGTGTTTAATATCTTCTCCCAAGCACGATGATTTTCTTTAATTAGTATTCTAAACAACTGATTTAATTTTCTCATGGTGCGTTCTGATCTGAAACTCTGGGGGTTCCGCACGCTTGTATGTCTTATCTTGATAATGGGTACAAATTGGGTTTATATGTGGGCTGTTTGCTCTTTCAATCACACCATTTTCTAACATTCTGGCTATTTCGTCATTAACTGCGTCCCTATATGTCAAAGTAATCGGCCAACTCACTTGCTTATAAGGCATATAATCAGTTACTCCAAAGCTATGCTGGTAGTAGGTACTGATCAATCCAGATTTTGAATTAAAAAATGTTCTATATTTAATTAGTAAATTTGTCAACTTGTCCTGTTGTTCCTCATTAATAGTATTAATATTAGCTATTTTATCTTCATATTGAGCCTTAATTACATCACAGTTAATTACATGCTGATGGGTTTGGCAAAATTTAAATTTATTTTCCTCCTGTCTCGAGTTATTATTAATGTTTTTATTACCAATTTCTATCGTCTTTTGTACGAAATTCATAATGGCTTCATTGCCCAAAATAAATTCCTAAAATACATGGTGTTATCAAGTTTGGCACTATTATAAACTGAGTTTCCAACACGTAAGCTCCTATTGGGATTGTCGTTACTACCTGTTGTTTTATAGGATTTGATTTGTGATTAGACTATATATATATATATATATATATATATATATATATATATATATATATATATATATATATATATATATATATATATATAAAGAACTAAGTCAAAATACAAATACAAGAATTATAATTGAATTTATAATTCAAAGCTTTTCGTTGGCTAACAGTACCAACATCATCAGGGATATTAAACAATTACATATTGCGAATATTACAAATATCCACCATTAAGTGCAATGATTTTACCTTGTGTGATGAGGCACCTCTCGGTCACTTGACCATTGTCGAATCACTATATATATATATATATATATATATATATATATATATATATATATATATATATATATATATATATATATACACATATACAGAGTGTTTCAGGAGGAATCTGCATACTGCACGAGTTAATTCCTTTCACCTTAATAATAATAAAGTTCATATAAACATAGGCCCGGAAATGTTTTCTTGGTGAGTTACACAGGGTAAAAGGTTTAAACAAAAATTCAGCTCCGTCAGTGAAATTACCTCACACTGAAATTTTTAGGGTGTTAATTGAGTTTGTTAATTAGAAACGTTTTATGTAAAATGAGCTTAAAAAATTCGTAGGAAAAAATTGAGGTTAAGCAAAAAGTTTAGGGTCAAAACACACTTTTTTGCGTTTGGACTACAATAACTGCGTTAAATTGCCTGTACTTAAAACGTATTGAATTGACAAACTCAACTGACACCCTAAAAATATCACTGTGTTAATTTTACTAAGGCAGGTGAATTTCAGGTTAAATCTTTGATTCTGTATAACTCACTTTTCAAGATTCGTGTTTATATGAACTTTTTCATTATTTTGGTGAGAGGATTAAGTTGTGCAGTATGGCAAATTTCTCCTGAAACACCCTATATATACATATAATTGAGTACAGTTTGAGTACAGTACTCTTGAGTACGATTTAAGTTTTGAAAATGGAATCACTCCGAAACGCGTCAACATAGGGAAATATTGTAACGTCGGGAAAGACAGAAAACTGTACTCAAAATATATCCTGAGTGACTGAATTAACGTGGAATCGAAACTATGAAAGGTAAAGACTTTAAATTTGAAGTGTACATTAAGGTTTTCATGGACGTACACTAAGAAAGGATTTTGCAAAATTTTGATTTTAAAGGTTAAAAATTGCAAAATACCCATTTCAAATGCACGGAGAGAGTATAATTTCAGAGACTATGCCTCTTCTATATTTAGTATAAAGTCTTACTAGATAACAGGTCAGCACTAGAACTATTCTATTTAATCAATATTTTTCAAAATTTTTAGGTTTGTACCTGGTAATATAATTTATGAAATTAAACTACTACTTGATTTTATAATTAAAGTAAATTTAGTACTAACTTGCAAACTTACTCTGATCAAAACCGTCCTGTTTAACTTAGTTTTCAAAAAATTTTCCCTGACTATAAGTTTACCAAATTGTATTTTTACAAGGTTTAATCATAAAAATATCTTAATTGAGGAATTTATATACAATACAATCAAATAACATTTTAAAAATAAGTTGTTTATTCAAGAGGGTATCTTGAAGCAAGAAATATGTTTGTCAACATAGAATGGTTGTATTTTTTTAAAGATTGTTTTCTAATGTATTTTAGTCTTTTTACGAAATCCATGCAAGCAATTGTGTTTTAATTATAAATCTTGCAAACAATTTAACTATAACATATGACTCAATCCCAATGGTTGGAACTATAATAGAATGATTATTATTTTAATGCCACTTTTAAGAGGCAAAACTTTTTATATTTGTATGATTAATTAATTATTAGTCAAGTATAATTTTGTAAAATATATTTTATAAATAAGTAGCCTATTAAAATTATATTGAATTCAGAAAATGTGTGAATCAGTAATTAGTCACTGTCTAACGATTTTATAATCGTGACGACAATAAAATACATGTAGTAGTTATAATACCTGTTAACCTTGGACAACTAAAACATTGTATTTGTAATTGGCCTTACGAATGTTTTTTTTCATCTTACATTTACGATGCACAGACTGGCTTTGGTAAATTTCAATAATAGATGTACAGTTATGAAATGTGGTTCAAAACATTTGGTTCAGATTGTAAGTAGGTTTAACTGCAGGTAGGTGTTGGAGATTACACAAACAATTTGTGCCTACTAAATGTAAGTTGCGGAAGTAAAGATCAAGTAGTGTGTTTGTGCATTGTACTTTATACCCCACTGCAGGAAGACTGAGTGTGTTTGTGCATTGTACTATATACCTCACGGCAGGAAGTCTGGGAAGAAAAATGGCTATAGAGAAATCTCATACAAATGCTTATTTTATATGAATAGACACTGTTTTAAAAGATTATATTGCAAATACTCTTACCTAATTCATAAAACATCTGGTAAATGTATTACATAGTTTTCTAAATAAAAGTAGTTTTATTCAATATTGTAAACAATGTAAGTTTTCACCTAATCATCACTGTAATAAACTACATCTAGTAGTTATTAGCCATTACTCTAGACAACTAATGTATACAAATGTTATATTGTCAAATATCTAACAAATATTTTCGATTGGTCTGTTGTTCTAATATTTCTGCAAATCAAACTTTTATTAAAACTTCATTTAGCAAGTCTCATTGGTAATACAGATATTGTCAGGCATTTATTTCATAAATACCGTGCACAGATTCTCTGTAATGATACATCGTCTAGTTTATTAATAGAAGATTAACAAGTACTAAAAAATAATAAATAGTTAATAAATAGTGTACACACACACACACACACACACACACACACACACACACACAAACACACACACACACACACACACACACACACACACACACATATGTAATTGTTAGTTTGATATCAAAATTAAAAGAAGTAGCATAATTATAAAGTTTTTACGCATGACTAATAATTATTAACTATGGCAATAGTTATCATTAAGTAATTAGTAAATAGATTTCACAGTATAACATGAGAATTGAAGAAATGTTTCGTAATTATGAGGTAAAACAAGTGCTAATTATCGGTTTAGTTACTTCATGGTATATACGTTAAGGCCGAGTCGTTCCTGGAGATGATGAAAGTTTCTTCAACCCTATCCGTTTATAAACAGACACTATCTGCACCTACTGTCATTACAAATCAAGATATACTTGATAACTGTGGCTCCATAGAGTAGCATAATTCTCTCTAAGATAAAACCTTAAACTTGACAACGACATTCTATTCGCCCAACCGCTTTCGCGTTACGTCTACTAATATATTTGTTTCGTAGTCGTTTCTTACAGCAGATTGGTGTATAAACGACTCAATGTAATTCTGAAGCAAAATGGAGAAACTTTATTCTCATAACTGGAATTATTTAAAAGTTAAAACTGTAAAGCTTTTTGAATAGCAATACTGAAGGTCCGGAAACGCTTTCTTGGTAAGTTACACAGAGTCAAAGATTTAAACAAAATTTCAGCTCCCACAGTGAAATTACCATACTGAAATTTTCAGGGTGTTAATTGAGTTGGTTAATTAAATACGTTTTATGTAAAATGAGCTTAAATAGTCGTAGGAAAAAATTGAGGTGAAGCTAAAAGTTCATGATCAAAAACACACTTTTTGCGTTTGAACTACAATAACTCCTTAAAAATTGCCTTAACATAAGCTCATTTTACATACAACGAATCAAATTAACAAATTCAATTAACACCCTCAAAATATAACTGTGTTAATTTTACTGAGGGAGGTGAATTTCAGGTTAAATCTTTGATCCTGTATAACTCAGTTTTCTAGATTCGTGTTTATATGAACTTTTTCAATATTTTGGTGAGGATTAGGTTGTGCAGTATGGCAAATTCCTCCTGAAACACCCTATATATACATATAATTGAGTACAGTTTGAGTACAGTAGCCTACTCTTGAGTACGATTTAAGTTTTGAAAATGGAATCACTCCGAAGCGCGTCAAAAAAGGGGACTATTGTAACGTCAGGAAAGACAGAAAAATGTACTAAAAATATATATTCTGAGTGACTGACAGAATTAACGTGGAGTCAAAACTATGAAAGGTATACACTTTAAATTTTCAGTGTACATTAAGGTGATCATAGACGTACACTAAGAAAGGATTTTGCAAAATTAGATTTTAAAGGTTAAAAATTGCAAAATATCCATATCAAATCCACAGAGAGAGTATTATTTCAGAGACTATGCCTGTTCTAAATATAAAGTCTTACGAGATAAAAGGTCAGCGCTAGTACTATTCTATTTAATCAGTATTTTCAAACTTTTTTAGATTTTACGAAAATCATAATACGTGTGAATGATAAAAACAACAGATTGTAATAATATACATCTGTATAAATACCTGACATTATTGTATCATGAAAACAAATCCGCAGTCAAACATTTATGTAATAAATAATACGCTATTATAACTTTGTATTCCCACTCCATATTCATTAACAATTATTAGTTGTTTTAAAATTGATTAAACCACAAATAAAGTGAAAGTATATGAATTGATTTATAAAATGAACTTATAAGGTGAAATTAACATATAAAATAACGAATTTTAAACGAGTGAAGTCGCCATGGGGCGTGCTAGTAAATTGTACTGTGTAGGCGTGAGTCTCCAATAAATTCTAAGGTCGATGATCGCCAGTCTTGAGCCACGTTTACAATGGAGTTTGCAGCAGGTGTTTACAACAACTATAAGTTTCTAATCAACCATCTATTTCTAAAACAAAAATAGCTAGTTTCCGAAAGAAATGTTGTTTGTCAAATTCATTTCAAAATGTGATTAAATTGTGCTCAAAGTGTGTTACTCAAGTATGTAATTACAACTGAATATGATACTACGCGGTCGTTGAACTGGAAATGCTACAAGGGAAACGTAAATACTAGCATTGATATTATTCTCTTATACTTAAAACACTTGAGAATTTATTCTAAAATTATTTTACAATTGGTTAAATGGAAAATACTTTTGTTATAAGCGCTAATGACGCAATAACACAACAAATAAAAGAGACTATTTTTAGTAGTTTATACACATGAAAACTATTATTATTATCTTATTTCACAATTACAATAAACCTTACCCCATGTACAGTGGTGTTGTCATTACGGAACGCTTCTCAAACTGAAACTGAACTGGAAACACGTAAACCTTTACTGAGAGATATTTCTAACAGTAATTCCTAGCATCGGCTACCTCCTGCAGTTTTACCACACTATACAGACGTAAGTATACAAAAGGTCTTAAGCCTTTTTGTTGGGCAATAATTTCACATTTACTGACGGACCGTAAAAATCATGCCTTTGAAAACATTAGTCATGGGCCAAAGCTGCAATAAACTATAACCTTTCGGAGAGCGCTGTACCCTTAAAGCTTTGTACAGAGTGAAAAAGGCATAGACAGGCTATTTATAACCCAAGGGCAATGATACTGCTTTTATAAGGAAGTGCATTTTATTAAATTGCTTTACAAATCTATATCGTTAAGCAATTTAAAAATATGTCTTTAATTAGGCTATATCATATTGCCGGGTCAAAAGTATTTAATTATTATGATATTTTAACACCCTAACTAATTTTGAAATTGCAATTAAATTCACATATGTATGTTAACTATAATTGGCGATGTTATGTATTCACATAATATGCACATTAGATTATTTACATTTTTTAAAATTCAGACTTAATAGTTTTAATATTTACAAAAATCCATTTTAAAACATAGTTTCACTGATTAATGCATGCTTTAGGTTTAAGAATTAGCTATAATGGGCGATGTTATGTATTCACATAATATGTATTATGTATGAAATATGATACTATGTGATTTAATAATTTCTTATATTTTAAATGACATTAGAATAATTGTCTGTATAACGTTTAGTTTTTCAAATGATTCAGGCTACAAAAGTAACTCAAAGTCAATACTGAGATAATTGTTCAATGTGTGTCATTTCCGATGGAACTTTCTATTAACTTAAATATGTAATCGTTAGTTATTTTCCATGTAACACGTAGCCTTACTCTAGAACATTTGATGTAATCATTGACCAATGTACAAGTAAACTAAATACGTTATATATACACTTAGCGCGAGCGGAAAGTCAGTTCTTGTCAAATTTTCCTCCAGTTCTTGCCTAGTTCTCCTCCAGTTCTTCTTCTAGTTCTAGTTTTCTTCTAGTTCTTGTTAAAATCTCGCCAGTTCTTGTTAAGTCTTTTTCAGTTTCAATCACTGTAAAACTAATTTACATCTTTAAATTCATATACTATATCATACACATTATTATTTCTCGTACGAACTTCAATTTCCTAATTCGCCTACTATTTCTCGTACGAAACTACTATTTATAATTTACCTACTATTTCTCGTACTACGCGAACTATTCAGTTTACCTATTGCAAAATCTTGTATTTGTTTTATCAAATAAATTCTTGTTATACTCAAGTGCGTGTTTCATTGGCCGCACCCTTTGCAAACACAGGGACACAACACATTTAATTGGTGGCAGCGGTCGGATCACAGAAGAGGCATTCGAAGAAAGGATTCGTAGACAAGATCCCAGAAGAGGAATTCGAAGTAAGGATTCCTAGACAAGGATAACAGAAGATAAGAGGGCATTCCAAAGAAGACATCCCGACAAGGATACTGACGAGGATTCCAGAAACACTAAATGCTTTTGCAAGACACAGAACGCATATGGTTACACCTTCTACAAACAGTTCAATGCCAAAACACTGCAAATATTGTAAAATTTAGGGACATACTATAGAAGAATGTCGTAAAGGAATATTCAACGAACAACAACAATGTCGAAAGAATGATTCAACACGATTTCAACAACCTCCGAAACATTTACATGTTGTATAAACA
The DNA here is from genome assembly GCA_036971475.1 of Prosapia bicincta. NCBI lineage: Eukaryota > Metazoa > Arthropoda > Insecta > Hemiptera > Cercopidae > Prosapia > Prosapia bicincta. Next base: position 224,448,013 of record JBAIZL010000001.1, on the reverse strand, counting down.
ACATCTTCTTTCTTTAACAAACATAATGAGTCAAAAAACGTGGAAGTTTTCCTAGTTATTGAGGACTCAGGAAACACAAGATAAAATTGACACATATAGACATTATAAAAATAATTATATTTAAGACTCAAAACTAATTTTTAAAAGTGTGTATCTTCCACACAGTAATGAGGTTAGAAAGACATTCAACAATTGTTATACTGCCATCTTACCAATTAAATAAATAGATGTTATAAAATATTTTTCATTTCTTGTAGACACTGGTAGCGACATAAGAACAATAAAAAAAAAAAAATCAGATTTCAGTAATACATTAATGGTATATAGCTCGTGGTACAATAAAAACAATAGTAACTTGTGATTTTAACATCTTAATAAATAATGAAACAATGAATCAAACATTTAGAATCTTTGATGACGATTCAATTTTACTCTCTACAGATGGAGTAATAGGAAATGACTTTTTAAGAACATATGACTGTCAATTAGATTATACAACTCACACTAATAATATATAACGAGCATATAATACCTTTAGAGCCACTTCAAACAGAAGCTGAATGTTTACCATGTTTAATGACTAGAACAGAGACTGTTATTGACGTAGTTATAAATAATCCTGAAATTAAGCAAGGATTGATTTCTAAAACAATGCTTCACAAGGGAATACATTTAGCTTCATCAATAGCCCAAGTAGATGCTAATTCAAAAGCTTTAAATACGGTTCTCAATACTACGGACGACATATGTTATCTTTAGATAATATGTTACGACATAGAAGTCAGAGAATTTATGTATTTAAAACTGATAGTATTACAATAAAAACTGACAACAATACAGTAGTGCATTTGGTACACCCATGATACAGAGAAACTACTCTGTAATTTATATGAAAATATCATGAGTACTTTTGATAATCTTCTATTTTTCCTCTGGGATTTATATTCTAATTTTGAGTATCGTAATTACCTACCATTTCTAGTGCTGTCACATTATTCCTTGACGCGTTTCGGAGAAACTCCATCGGTCAGAAATTTTTTTGAAGCGATTTTTTCTGTAGCGGAGTCGTCTTTTATATGTTATCTAATCGTGCCCCTCTTTGATCTAGTTAACATTTACCTCATACCGGTTGCGCCTACTCGATGTAGCAGTATAAAACCGGTAGGAAGTATAGGTTGAACGTTGGATAGATGGAACCGGTATGAGGTAAATATTGAATAGATCAAAGACGATAAAAGACGATTCCAATGCAGGGAAGAACAATTCATAAGAAGTTGTAGCTGACGGAAGTTCTCTGAAACGTGTCAACAAATAATATGACAATTCTAGGAATGGCAGATAATTATGATACTTAAAATAATAATATGAGTGTTTGGAATTTACATAAGTAATGAATGAATATGAATAATTAAAAATAAATATTCTTTCAATTGAAAGTAATTGTACAGTACTTACTCTACTTTGCAGTTAAATTTTCCATCGTAATGCACTATAGAAAGTAAATTTCAATCAAATGGGTATGATCAGTTGAAACAGACATATAAAGATACTAAAATATTCAATGTATTTGATAGTTGGCCCAATTTACTAAGACTATGGTAGCTTAAGAGACAAGTGGGCGGAATTCAACAAAACCTATATCATGTTTTTCATCCTTGTCACTAATTTATTACCCTACTACCCTATTAATGTACCTTTACTAAATGCTGGGTAACGTCAATTGTTATCGTTTTTCATATGCTAATCAGGAATACTTTAGTAACATAACAATGTCATTATAAGCAATGGAATTAAACAGTGCAGAAATACGTGTTCACAAAGTAACAAGTTAGGGTAGGATGATACTGTATCTCTATACACATAGACATATGTTAAAGTAACTTAAGAACCTCTTCCAGTACAACACGAAACAGATATTTCAGATAACAAAACGTATTATACCTCACCTATTATTCGAGCGAACACTATACATGATAGTATTAAAGAACTTAAAAAGCTCTTACGACTCAAACATTTAAATTCAGAAGAAAGACAATCATTTTTAAAACTTTGCGCAAAATTAAATTCAATTTTTCAATTTGGATGGAGAGTTACCAGAAACAAATTTAATTGAATACGAAATTAAAACGTCAATAGACGTTCCTATAGCGACAAAGACATATGGATACCCGGAAGTTCATAAACCAGAAGTTCATAAGCAAATGAACGATATGCTTGAACAAAATATTATTTCCGATTCAACCTCTCCATGGTCAGCACCAATATGGGTAGTTCCTTAAAAAAATGATGCAACAGGAAAAAGGAAATGGAGCGTTGTACTAGATTATCGCGGATTAAATGCTCGAACAATACATAATGCTTTTCCTTTACCAAACATTACCGATATTTTAGATCAATTAGGACACGCAAAATATTTCAGTTGTTTAGACTGCTATTCAGGTTTTCATAGCGTAGAAATTAAAAAAGAAGACGCTCCTAAAACTGCTTTTTCCACCGACTTAGGACATTATCAGTTTAACAGAATGCATTTTGGACTAAAAAATGCACCTGCAACATTTCAAAGATTAATGAACACTGTACTATCAGGATTACAAGGTAGTAAATGTTTTGTTTATATGGACGATATAGTAGTGTACGGAGCAGATCTATTAGATCATAATGCAAAACTTAAACAAGTATTTCAACAACTAAGGGACAACCACTTGCGAGTTCAACCTGATTAATGCGAATTTTTAGGAAAAGAAGTAATATTTTTAGGACATCAAATTACAGAATATGATGTAAAACCTAATCCAGAAAGAGTCACTGTTGTAAAAAATTACCCAATTCCAGAAACATTAAACGATATCCAAGCATTTATAGGTCTTTGTAATTATTATAGACGATTTATAAAAGAATTTGCTTTAATAGCAAAATCGTTGACAGAATTAACAAAGAAAAATGTACAATTTAACTGGACAGAAAAACAACAATTAGCTTTTGAAACATTAAAACATAAATTAACATCTGAACCGATTTTACAATATCCAGGTTTTATTAAAACATTTATTTTAACAACAGACCCTTCATCATTCGCAATATCTGGAATATTATCTCAAGGTGAATTGTCAAATGATTTACCAGTAGCGTATGTATCTCGAGCTCTGAATGCAGCTGAAGGAAATTATTACACGATAGAAAAAAAAAACATTAAGCAATAACATGGGCAACAAAATATTTTCTACCTCATCTTTATGACAAACTATTTATAATGTATACGGATCATAAGCCACTAACTTATCTCTTCAGTGTTAAAGATCCTGACTCTCGACTTGTAAAATTTCGATTAATATTAGAAGAATACGATTTCTAAATTAAATATAAACCAGGAAAACACAATACGAATGTACTTAAGTAGAATACTTAATATAATACTTTAAGTAGAATAATACATATAGATGACGGAAAATCCGAAACTTCTGAAAAAATACAAAACATGTATACAACACAATTTTTTACAAACTTATCCATCTAAAGTAATAATAATTAAAAACATTATAGAAACAAATGAAAACATTTTAAATTGTAAAAACAATTCCATTGGGCTAACTCTTTCAACAGGATTACAAATTCCAGCAAACTCAACGATTTATCAAATAGTTCAAAGTACAAATCACTTATCTCAACTAAGTAAATTGCATCCTAAAGTCTAAGAAGTAACGACTCTAGTTCATAACAAACAGCTTATCTGTTATCTCATGACAAAACCAACCGTTAAAGATAAAATACAGTATTCAGATTTATTTTATACCTTACTCACTTTAAAATATGTTTTAATTAAAAAAGGAATTAATGATATTACTTTATCACAACTTGGACAAGAAGATAAATTATTTTGGCCTAAAATACGTGCGATGTTAAGATACATTTTTCAAAAATGTGACATCAAAGTTTACATATGTCATAGTAACCAAATAATTCCAAAATCAGAAGATATCTTAAAATTGTTAGAAGAGTTTCATTCATCTCCTCATTATGGTCATTTCGGATTGCAAAAAAACTTAAGCAATAAAATTATTGACCTAATATGAAACAAGACGTAAGCAATTTCGTACAAACATGTTTATCATGTCAACAAAACAAATTGATACAAAAGAAAAAACAACCAATTATAATAACTGATACGGCAGAACAAAGTTTTCAAAAAATTACATTAGACATCGTCGGACCTCTTACATTAACAGAATCAGGTAATAAATATTTACTTACAATTCAAGATAATCTTACAAAATTTTCACAAGCTTTCCCAATGCCAAACCGAGAAGCAGAAACTGTAGCCAAAACACTAGTGAATAATTTTACATGCAAATTTGGTTTACCACAACATATCTTAACCGATCAAGGAACGAACTTCACATCTAATCTATTTAAATCAATTGCAAAATTAATTAAATTAAAACATATACAAACACAGCTTATCATCCTGAATCAAACGGCGCTCTAGAACGTACTCATCGTACATTTATAGAATATATACGTCATTATACCAAACAACGAACAGACAGACTAGAACCAATGGATTCCTCTGGCAATTTTCGCATATAATACAACACCACATTTTACAACGAAATATATAACAAATGTACTTGTTTTTGGATTTTTACCAATACTACCAACATCGATAACACAACCTCCAGAATTTCGTTACACATATGACGCTACATATCTGATTTAAAAATAAAATTAAATAGTTCATATCAGATAGCAAGAGAAAATATTAAGAAAGCAAAACATAGTAGTAAACAATATTATGATAAAATTACACAAATTATAGATTACAAAATCGGCGATTACGTCTATTTAAAAATGAAATCTCACAACCATCTACTTCCAGGAGGTTAACTTCTCAATATTCTGGACCTTATGAAATAAAAGGAATTGATTTACCTGTCTATATAACATTAAAATATAAAAGACGATATTTAAAAGTACACAAAAATAGAATTAAACTTGCATATGTTCCAGGATACACTGCTTCGTAAAAGCAGACATTGATACTGATTGCAATGTTATACCATTACTCCTTTGGACAAATTATCAGGTATATACTACGAAAACATAGGTAAAATAAAATTTTACTCACACACTTGAAAATTAATAACTTATCTCAATGTAACATCATTAAAAAATAAACTTCACAGTTTTGAATATTTTCTTCAACAAAGAGGACAACTTTGTCAAGAACCATTATTACATCAACAAACACCTTGTACTACATCATTTAATATTTTAATACAATTACAATCAACCATAATAGAAGAAGATGCTTTTTTCAAAAATTTCGTAGGACATACGACTGGTTATAGACAAAAACGAGGATTATTCAACGCAATTGGAACAATATTTAAGGTCATGATAGGGACATTATATTCAGATGACGCAGAATATTATAACGACTCATTAAACAAGCTACAAAGAGATGAACATGATATCAGCGAACTATTAAAAGCACAATCTCACATAGTACAATAAACTATCTCAATATTACCTTTACAAGTTTATATCAAACAGAAAAAACATTGAATGACAACATACAAATAATACAAACCTAAATGAAAACAAAAAATGTCATATTACAAACACAATGTTTACAACAAAAAGTTGAAGATCACATCACTTTACTCTTACTAATATTTACTGAAATAAATAGAGAATTCACAAATCCTATACAATCTATATAATTTGCTAAACAACAAATACTTCACCCTTTTATATTGACACCTCAAAAATGAATGTATGAATTACTTCACACAAAACCTTATTTACCTAGAGGTACATCATGTCCATTATCACTCTATAAGCAATATGCTTATGCATTTATAGATTTATTATTATTAACTGTATATTATATGGATTCGAAAATAATATTTGTGATTTATGTTCCAGTAACAGATAATGGAGTATTATGTTTATATCATGTAGTACCTTTACCATTTGTAAGTAATATTAATACCTACATGTTCATTAAACCCAGCACAGAATATTTGGCTATCAGCAGCAATAAATTAACTTATTCTCCTATAAATTCAATTGAAAAATGTAAAAGAATTTTAAATAACACCTATATATATTCACGAATAACACCCTCATTCAACACATATGCTCAACGACATTGTGAAAGTGAATTATTTTAAAATCCTCAAACAGTACCAAAAATGAGATGTTAGAATTACTAATTTTCTAGAAGTTGAAATGTGATATAAATGTAGTAGTATTAATCACTGGTTATATGTTATCAGTCATGTAAGTCACTTTATAACAGATTGTAACAAAGATGGACTATATGATACTCAAATAAGTGGAACAGGATTTTTAACTCTCAAATGACATTGTAAGGCGTATACTTTTTTAAACTGCTTTAAAAATCTATATCTTTATGCAATTTAAAAACATGTCTTTAATTAGGCTATAACATATTGCCAAGTCAAATGTATTTAGTTATTACGATATAACACCTTAAATAACTAATTTTGAAATTGTAATTCAATTCACATATATACGAAATTGTATACATTATTTACATTTTTTTTAAATTTAGACTTAATAGTTTTAATATTTACAAAAATCCATTTTAAAACATAGTGTCACTGATTAATGCATGCTTTAGGTTTAGGAATTAGCTATAATGGGCGATGTTATGTATTCACATAATATGTATTATGTATGAAATGTGATACTTTGTAATTTATTAATTTCTTATATTTTAAATGACATTAGAATAATTGTCTGTATAACGTTTTGTTTTTCAAATGATTCTGGCTACAAAAGTAACTCAAAGTCAATACTCAAATAATTGTTCAATGTGTGTTATTTCCGATGGAATTTTCTATTAACTTAAATATGTAATCGTTAGTTATTTTCCATGTAACACGTAGCCTTATTCTAGAACATTTGATGTAATCATTGACCAATGTATAAGTCAACTAAATAAGTTGTATATACACCTAGCGCGAGCGAAAAGTCAGTTCTTCAAATTTTCCTCCAGTTCTTGTCTAGTTTTCGTCTATTTCTTGTTAAAATCTCGCCAGTTCTTCTTAAGTCTTTTTCAGTTTCAATCACTGTGAAACTAATTTACATTTTTAAATTCAAATATTATATCATACATACTATTATTTCTCGTACGAACTTCTATTTCCTAATTCGCCTACTATTTCTCGTACGAAACTACTATTTTATAATTCAAATACTATTTCTCGTACATAACTACTATTTTATAATTAAATTATTATTTCTCGTACGAAACTACTATTTTATAATTTACCGCGAATTATTCAGTTTACTTATTGCAAACTCTTGTATTTGTTTATCAAATAAATTCTTGTTATACTCAAGTTCGTTTTTCATTGGTCGCACCCCTTGCAGGGACACAACAGTGATTTGTTTAAGGTAATATTTAGGTCTCGGTATTTTTTAAAATCTAGAATTGTTTTAAATATAATCGCTACATCATATTACTTTCGTTTTGTTATTACACTTAATTTTTAAATTGATGTTTAAATATCAAAATAAAAAAGATATTTATGATCTATGGTATAATAAAACCGAAAAAAATTGCTACATTACATTTACTCAAGTAACTATAAATTTAGAAATTAGAATTTTAAAAAAATATTTAAAAGCATTAATACAAATTACTTTGCAAAGACAAGACTACTTCAGATTTACTAATTAGGTGTTAATTACTTTTAAAATAAATCTGATATCACCTTTATCATATTGTTTACAGTTTTGTAATTGCGCTGCCATTTTTCACGAATTTAAATTATTTATAGAAATATTACTCAACAATTATCAATTTCAACTTTAATTTGTACGTTGAACGCCTGCGGAGCGGCATAGCGATAACCCGCAACATTACTTTTAGTTGAAGTCGGTGTATTTGGTTATTTGAAATCCGCGTATTTGGTTATTTAAAGTACGTGTATTACGATTATTTGAATGTCGCGTATTTGGTTAATTAACGGCCGCGTAAAGTGTGTGTGTACATTGTGGATAATGCATTTTTTAGTTTTGATAGGTAGCTATAATGGGCGATTTGTTAATTACGTTAATATTTAGGTGTCAGTATTTTATTAAATCTATAATTGTTTTAAATATAAACACTACGTCATATTACTGTCGTTTTGTAAATTACACTCAATGTTTAAAACGATGTTTAAGTAGACTATTACAATTATAATAAGATACATACATACATACATACAAATATTCATTTATATATACACAGATTGGAAGAAAAAAATATGTACGGTATTGGTATAGAGATTATATTTTTAGTTGTTTCCAATTACTTTATGGTTTTATGAAAAGAAACGTGACAAGTTTTCATCTTTATAACAATGTATTGTAAATTGTAGTTCCTTGATGAAGGACTAGTTTACCTTTTACTTTGACTAGTTTACTTTAATATTAAGGTATCACTATGCTGTTTACATCTAGAATCATTTTTAAAAACGTTTGAAAAACAATCAATTTATTATATTAATTATCGTTTCGTAACTACACTTTTATTCAACACGATGTTTAAATATTTATTACGTTAGTTATTTAAGTTTCAATATGTTGTTATATCTGCATTTGTTTACAATAATAATTACTGTATCATATTTCCCATAGTTTTTGTAATTACACTTATTATTCAAAAAGATTTTCAAGTATACTATTTACAATTATAATAAGATACTTTACGATCTATGGTCTAATCAAACCGAATAATATTCCTGCATTACATTTATTTTAATAACGACAAAGTTAAACCGTAGAATTTTGAGAAATAATTTAAAGGTAGTAATAATAACTACTAAGTTTAGATATTTTTAGAAATATGAATTCCCATTTATTTATTAACATCAAGTTGTACGTTGAACGCCTACGGAGCGGCATAGCGATAACCCGCAACATTACTTTTAGTTGAAGTCGGTGTATTTGGTCATTTGAAATGAGCGTATTTGGTTATTTAAAGTTCGTGTATTACGATTATTTGAAAGTCGCGTATTTGGTTAATTAACGGCAGCGTAAATTGTGTGTGTACAGTTTGGTTAGATGAAATTTGGTCATTTGAACGCAACCCATCAAATCTACTAGGCGCTACCGAGGTTCGAACCCAGAACATTTAAGTTTTCTAACAACTACATAGCAGCCTGAATTGAATTATTAAATACAAAATAGCTATTAGATACGTTTTGTTTCAAAATATTGGCAGCTCACTATTTTGGAATAAAATGTAGTGATTACAGAGACAACAAAAACATATTTCAGAGATTGTATTTTGTTGCCTCTGAGGATAGTTTCTTTGTATCTGAAACGTAGCACTAGGTGAATAGAAAATTACTGAGCTTGGAGGGTGTTTAGTGCTATTTATTACTCTTAATAATTTTTTTAAGAACCGAAGCATTATCTCACATTCTTTAAAATTAAAACAAGTTCAAACATGGTTTCATTCGTTAACGAAAAATATCGATAAATCAATATAGAATGCAATGTTTCTACATTGGCTATTACAACAAACTTTCAATTTATTGTATTGCTGATGAAATTAGCTCACATTATACGTGTAGCCCGTTATAAATAGCGGGCTTTGGTCCAGATGTCAGAAATGTGGAAGGGATTACGTGTTCAAAATCGATTAGCTTTAAAGGGATGGACAGCAATCAGATTAGACGGTGAAGCAAATTATACTCTCCCTGGTACAGTCGACAGAATATGTTAATGCATGAATGTGTATATTAAATAAATATATATTTAACTTCGTAACTCTGTTTCATTGTATTAGCTCATCACTCATACCTTAATGTACTTAAACAAGAGTCTTACTTAGTATATATGCGAGTCTACTTTCGAGGCAGTCTTCTGAAGCTGGAAAATGAGAACACAGTAATTAATAAGCTCTTGAAAGTTAACCCACAAATATATGAAACAAATGTCTTGCTTAGTACGTTAAACGTATGTGATAGACCTAGATGAATAGAGGAAAACAGAGTTGCTAAGTTACGATACGATGGATACGGATTATATAATGCAATGCAATGCACTCAACCGTTCCGGAAATGATGATGACCCACTTGTTCGTTTATACTGGTCAGCGTGTCACCAAATGGCTCAACAGTAAAGGGTGGGCGTTGGCTTGTAAGTAAGTAAATAAGAGTTGTGAAGTTACGATACGATAGATGCGAATCATCTGATGCAATGCAATGCACTCGAAAGTTCCAGAGATGATGATGACCCACTTGTTCGTTTATACTGGTTAGCGCATCACCAAATGGCTCATCAGTAAAGGGTGGGCGTTGGCTTGTAAGTAAGTAAATAAGAGTTGTGAAGTTACGATACGATAGATGCGAATCATCTGATGCAATGCAATGCACTCGAAAGTTCCAGAGATTATGATGACCCACTTGTTCGTTTATACTGGTTAGCGCGTCACCAAATGGCTCAACAGTAAAGGGTGGGCGTTGGCTTGTAAGTAAGTAAATAAGAGTTGTGAAGTTACGATACTATAGATGCGAATCATCTGATGCAATGCAATGCACTCGACCGTTCCGGAGATGATGATGACCCACTTGTTCGTTTATACTGGTTAGCGCATCACCAAATGGCTCAACAGTAAAGGGTGGGCGTTGGCTTGTAAGTAAGTAAATAAGAGTTGTGAAGTTACGATACTATAGATGCGAATCATCTGATGCAATGCAATGCACTCGACCGTTCCGGAGATGATGATGACCCACTTGTTCGTTTATACTGTTTAGCGCATCACCAAATGGCTCAACAGTAAAGGGTGGGCGTTGGCTTGTAAGTAAGTAAATAAGAGTTGTGAAGTTACGATACGATAGATGCGAATCATCTGATGCAATGCAATGCACTCGAAAGTTCCAGAGATGATGATGACCCACTTGTTCGTTTATACTGGTTAGCGCATCACCAAATGGCTCAACAGTAAAGGGTGGGCGTTGGCTTGTAAGTAAGTAAATAAGAGTTGTAAAGTTACGATACGATAGATGCGAATCATCTGATGCAATGCAATGCACTCGAAAGTTCCAGAGATGAAGATGACCCACTTGTTCGTTTATACTGGTTAGCGCATCACCAAATGACTCAACAGTAAAGGGTGGGCGTTGGCTTGTAAGTAAGTAAATAAGAGTTGTGAAGTTACGATACGATAGATGCGAATCATCTGATGCAGTGCAATGCACTCGACCGTTCCGGAGATGATGATGACCCACTTGTTCGTTTATACTGGTTAGCGCATCACCAAATGGCTCATCAGTAAAGGGTGGGCGTTGGCTTGTAAGTAAGTAAATAAGAGTTGTGAAGTTACGATACGATAGATGCGAATCATCTGATGCAATGCAATGCACTCGAAAGTTCCAGAGATGATGATGACCCACTTGTTCGTTTATACTGGTTAGCGCATCACCAAATGGCTCAACAGTAAAGGGTGGGCGTTGGCTTTTAAGTAAGTAAATAAGAGTTGTGAAGTTACGATACGATAGATGCGAATCATCTGATGCAATGCAATGCACTCGAAAGTTCCAGAGATGATGATGACCCACTTGTTCGTTTATACTGGTTAGCGCATCACCAAATGGCTCATCAGTAAAGGGTGGGCGTTGGCTTGTAAGTAAGTAAATAAGAGTTGTGAAGTTACGATACGATAGATGCGAATCATCTGATGCAATGCAATGCACTCGAAAGTTCCAGAGATGATGATGACCCACTTGTTCGTTTATACTGGTTAGCGCATCACCAAATGGCTCATCAGTAAAGGGTGGGCGTTGGCTTGTAAGTAAGTAAATAAGAGTTGTGAAGTTACGATACGATAGATGCGAATCATCTGATGCAATGCAATGCACTCGAAAGTTCCAGAGATGATAATGACCCACTTGTTCGTTTATACTGGTTAGCGCATCACCAAATGGCTCAACAGTAAAGGGTGGGCGTTGGCTTGTAAGTAAGTAAATAAGAGTTGTGAAGTTACGATACGATAGATGCGAATCATCTGATGCAGTGCAATGCACTCGAAAGTTCCAGAGATGAAGATGACCCACTTGTTCGTCCATACTGGTTAGCGCATCACCAAATGGCTCAACAGTAAAGGGTGGGCGTTGGTTTGTAAGTAAGTAAATAAGAGTTGTGTAGTTACGATACGATAGATGCGAATTTTTCTGATGCAATGCAATGCACTCGAAAGTTCCAGAGATGATGATGACCCACTTGTTCGTTTATACTGGTCAGCGCATCACCAAATGGCTCAACAGTAAAGGGTGGGCGTTGGCTTGTAAGTAAGTAAATAAGAGTTGTGAAGTTACGATACGATAGATGCGAATCATCTGATGCAATGCAATGCACTCGAAAGTTCCAGAGATGATGATGACCCACTTGTTCGTTTATACTGGTCAGCGCATCACCAAATGGCTCAACAGTAAAGGGTGGGCGTTGGCTTGTAAGTAAGTAAATAAGAGTTGTGAAGTTACGATACGATAGATGCGAATCATCTGATGCAATGCAATGCACTCGAAAGTTCCAGAGATGATGATGACCCACTTGTTCGTCCATACTGGTCAGCGCATCACCAAATGGCTCAACAGTAAAGGGTGGGCGTTGGCTTGTAAGTAAGTAAATAAGAGTTATGAAGTTACGATACGATAGATGCGAATCATCTGATGCAATGCAATGCACTCGAAAGTTCCAGAGATGATGATGACCCACTTGTTCGTCCATACTGGTTAGCGCATCACCAAATGGCTCAACAGTAAAGGGTGGGCGTTGGCTTGTAAGTAAGTAAATAAGAGTTGTGAAGTTACGATACGATAGATGCGAATCATCTGATGCAATGCACTCGAAAGTTCCAGAGATGATGATGACCCACTTGTTCGTCCATACTGGTTAGCGCATCACCAAATGGCTCAACAGTAAAGGGTGGGCGTTGGCTTGTAAGTAAGTAAATAAGAGTTGTGAAGTTACGATACGATAGATGCGAATCATCTGATGCAATGCAATGCACTCGAAAGTTCCAGAGATGATGATGACCCACTTGTTCGTTTATACTGGTTAGCGCATCACCAAATGACTCAACAGTAAAGGGTGGGCGTTGGCTTGTAAGTAAGTAAATAAGAGTTGTGAAGTTACGATACGATAGATGCGAATCATCTGATGCAGTGCAATGCACTCGAAAGTTCCAGAGATGATGATGACCCACTTGTTCGTTTATACTGGTTAGCGCGTCACCAAATGGCTCATCAGTAAAGGGTGGGCGTTGGCTTGTAAGTAAGTAAATAAGAGTTGTGAAGTTACGATACGATAGATGCGAATCATCTGATGCAATGCACTCGAAAGTTCCAGAGATGATGATGACCCACTTGTTCGTCCATACTGGTTAGCGCATCACCAAATGGCTCAACAGTAAAGGGTGGGCGTTGGCTTGTATGTAAGTAAATAAGAGTTGTGAAGTTACGATACGATAGATGCGAATCATCTGATGCAATGCAATGCACTCGAAAGTTCCAGAGATGATGATGACCCACTTGTTCGTCCATACTGGTCAGCGCATCACCAAATGGCTCAACAGTAAAGGGTGGGCGTTGGCTTGTAAGTAAGTAAATAAGAGTTGTGAAGTTACGATACGATAGATGCGAATCATCTGATGCAATGCAATGCACTCGAAAGTTCCAGAGATGATGATGACCCACTTGTTCGTCCATACTGGTCAGCGCATCACCAAATGGCTCAACAGTAAAGGGTGGGCGTTGGCTTGTAAGTAAGTAAGAGTTGCTAACTAGTAATTGAAAAAATTATTATATCTTTAATTTAATAAAAGCGTAAACAAAATTTATAAACATATTCATTATCAGTATATTTCTAAATAATATTTGAAATAAAAATATCCCACAAAGAAGAAATAATAAACAAACAAAATATCAAATAACTCAAAAAGAAATCGTCACTTTTAACGAATATATTATTTTAACTTTTTTTAAATGTTTTTTTTACAGCTAAGGAATGTTTAAAAAGAGTTCCAAATTCTAGAACTGAAGTATTGATAAAATTCAGTAAATGACATTTCAGGAAACGTTTTGCCATTCTTCCTGGTTGGAAATCATTTACACCCACCGACGCGACGGGCAGTTTCTCCGGTTTGATTGACATGTGAGAGGGTATTAAACACTGGCTTTGTAACATAGCAGATTTAGAGCGATCAAAACTGCCATGACAGTTTTCCCAAGCAATGTAGTATAAAGAATTTAAATGTTTCTCTAACAGTCTAGACAGTTTAGTGGATGAAAACGTCCTGGAGGAGATTAATAAATGGATCAGAAATTAATGTAAGTTATAAAGCCTTCTATATACAAAAAAATAACCCTTAAAAGGTCAATTAAAAGTTTTGATTGAACAATTAAATATTATGAAAAGGTTGGGGCATCACCAGGGTATGTCAAGCTTCCAAATTATAGGAAAAATATGTATTTATTTTTATTACTAGGAAATCAATAGTGATTATGTAAAATATTACAAATATCAATATGGAAACCAAGTAAGGACAGCTCTGAGTCTGGTATGTAAATTGAATCTGAAGGAACATTGTTGTAGATCTTTAACGCACTCGCATTAATAAGTTTAAAATATTTCTTAAATATTTGATTTTATATAAACCTCGTTTTTGCATAAAATTTATTACTTTACTTGTAAGAAAATTACACAACTTGTAAGAAAATTGTTTCAAAACATATAAGCCAATTTTAATATAAGCTTATTAGCCCCCTTTGGATTTTGGTACATGAAAATAACCGTTGGTACTTTTTAGGGTAAAATAGATACCAAATAACTATTAGTAGTAGTGATTTGTTTCAAAACAATTAAGTCAATTTTTTTATATCATCTTTAACCCCTTTGTATTTTGGTGTGACAAAGGAGTCTTTGGGCTTGTAAGTGTTACCTCATATACCAAAAAAATAGAACGTTTTAAATATTATTTGAAAAACCTCGCGTGAAACAGCTGACATTTAATCAGCTGACTTTTGATCAGCTGAGTTCTTAGTAAGAACTGACATTGTTATGAGAAGCAGTGGACGATCGATAAATGGTTACTAAAAGTATTCAGTCGACTGTTGAGTGACTCTCCTCGAGAGATATTCTCCTGATGTCAGCGTGTTTAATAAAAAATACAAAGAGCTCTAGGCTACGTTTGTATCTCGGGAAGACATTTCTAAAATGTGCAGCTGAATGCGCGCGCACGCACTAGACGTTGCTAATTAAATTTCATAAATAATAAAGACTATGACGAACAGCACGAATCAATAATTGAATAACTAGGTAATTTTATGTTTCATTCGAGTCTGTTTTACTCAAGGCCACTATGAAGACTAAAAATATTGCTATAAAACTAAACATTTTTGAAGAGTTTTCTGTTTTAGCCTCCATAGTGCTCGAAGTTACCCTACAAACGGTTGAAACGTTCAGTGGAATATTAAATTATCTAATTATTTGACTCGATTAATAATTCCTACTCAATAGATTATTTATTTTAAAATACAACGCGTCAGAATAATTTTAGTAGTATAATTTAATTTCTTGTGAGAAATTTGTTTGAACTCATATAGTTTCTGTTAAAAAGAAATATTTTTTCCTTTTGAAATTAACATTTATCTTATTACTTATGGATATTTGTGACTATAAAAATTTAATATATTGACACTTGGTTAACTTCAGTTTGCTTTGAAATGCTATACATTTAAAGTTACTTACACACACACACACACACACACACACACACACACACACACACACACACACACACACACACACACACACACACACACACACACACACACACACACACACATATATATATATATATATATATATATATATATATATATATAATTAATTAAAAATATTTCAAAAACAAGAATACTTTTAATGGATATATTTATTCAAAGCTTTTCGTCGATAAAATAGTACCAACATCTTCAGGAAAATAATTATCTAATAAAATATTTTTACAAAATTAAATCATGTGTGCTACAAACGACCATATGTTTATAAGTATTGTACTTAATGTAATTTTTTCTATAACATCAATGACCTTATAAATAGTTTGGTGCCTTGATCTCATTTGAATTTGTTCATCAATTAATTTGTCTTTAACTTTATGCTTATAAATTTCCAATGTTTCAAATATATTCATTTTTAATCCTTTATTTAATTCTTTTATTAATTTCATATTTTCTATTTCCGGAAACTCATGTCCATTATTAATACAATGCGTAGCTAAATTGGATTTGTATATGTTTGGTTTGATATAAGCGTTTAAATGTTCTTTGTATCTTTCTTTTAATTTCTTTTTTGTTTGTCCTATATATAATTTATTACAAGTTTGACATTTTATATTATATACTCCATTTCTTTCGTGCATATTATTTTGATTTTTGTTATTGTTTATTAAATTTTTAATTTTATTATCAGTTTTATTTGTAATTTGTAAATTTGTTTCTTTAAATGATCTTGTAATTTTATTTATTTCGTTACCAGTGAATGTAAAAGTTGTCCAAATATTTTCTCCCTTATTAGGTACAAAGTTATTTTCGAGTTTCTGTTTTCTTGTTATGTTATTATATACTTTATCTATAGTTTTTCTTTTAACCCATTTTCTAAACCAATTTGATATATTATATTTTTCTCTTTTATTTGATCATTTAAGTTAATTAGTATTTTGTGCATTCTATGTAGTAAATTATAAAGCGCTGCCATTTTATGGTTGTATGGATGATTTGAATGATTATTATTTGATTTGTCTGCGTTGGTTTTCTATATATATTATATTCAAATGATTCATTATTTCTAGTAATTGTAATATCTAAATAATTTAGTTTATTTTTTGATTCAAATTCATAAAAGTTACAAAATAATGATCTTATTATGACAAAGGCTGATAAAGGTAATACTGTAGTTATTATTGATAAACAAGACCATATAAATAAAACTGAAAATTATATATTTAAAAACCTATACACAGAAATAAATAAAGATCCCACAGACAAATATCAAAATGAAATAAAAAATATAATAAGAACATCATCTAAATTGATTAATCAAAAATATACTAATAATTACATAAATGAGAATCCTAAAACTCCAAGATTAAATGGACTAATTAAATTGCACAAAGAAGATAAAGCAATTAGGCCATTAGTTAATTTTACAACTGCTCCTTCTTATAAAATTTCAAAATATTTGGCTATATTACTTAAAGATAAGGTAAAATTAAATAATACTCATAATATAAAAAAACCCGATTGAGCTTATTGAAAAATTAAAAGATATTAAAATTGATAATAATACAAAATTAATATCATTTGATGTTACTAACATGTATAATAACATACCTATAATGAAAACACTTGAAATAATAAAAAATAATATAGATACATTTGAAAAAGATAACACATTAACACAAGAAATAATAAATACATTAAAA
>JBAIZL010000001.1:224423007-224425507 GCA_036971475.1 Prosapia bicincta | reverse complement strand
ACCACTATAGCTTTCGTTTGAAAATATGACAGAGGGATTCAAGATTTTATTTTTATGGTAATAGTAATTACAGGTCGTTTTATTCATGTGACTTGGTACTTAATCATTCCTTCTTCTGGAAGTCCATAGGACTTCTAGTATCGTCCTACATGACCACGCTGCAAAAGCATCTAATTTGGCTGCAGTTAGGGCGCATGTTCCAATATCATACAGAAGTTTGTGAAGGCGTACGGAGAGAAATATCCATTCCGCTTCCGGTTAATGCTGTCTTGAGATTTACAATAGCTTGCTTTCCCGTACAATCCCGATTCAAGCAGCCGAGATACAAACATAACCTCTTCAATATAACTGAAGTGTTATATGATTATATGTTTCGCCTTGTATTTATCGTGTTCGAGATATTACGAATTTATAAAGTTCCACCATAATGAATAACAGGAACTGAATTTTTTTATTTGCGGAAGAAATATGAGCAATAACAGCCACATATTAAATTGCTACAACGTTTATTGGAAAAATATAAGCATTTCTGTATTTCTTTAAAATAAATAAATTGTGGAAACTTTATTTAGAATAACAAAACTTTAAATGGGTTATCCTGCATAACAGGCAGTTGGGCATTATGGACACTTTACGATGCCATTCAGTAAACCTTATTTTGTAATTTCGTCTGGATAATTTAACTTTTGAGTTTATTGATTATTTCTTCGGAAAACGATATTATGCTTCATAAGAATGTGCAAACAATTGTTGCCAGTAACACACCAAGGGAAGGGTAAACGAGCAGATTACGTCACGTTATATTAGGCGCCATTTGATTAACTTATACCTCATAAGAGTAATTATACCTGCTTTGGGAACATAGTTTTATTTTGTTGTTGATACGTCATTAGAAATCAAGCGTGAATTTATATTATTAAAACTGTAAAACTAAACCTCTATTTAATTGTATCTCTACAGGCGTACGATTTAAATCTGTAATATAATTGTTGTCCACCATATAATAGAACAGTATACTCCATTCGAGCAATATAACATTGAATCCTCTTACGCCCATTTAGAAACATTTGCAGCTTCTGAGACATCAAATTTACCTCCTGAAGTACAAAACGTTTGTCTAGAATGAAGTGATTGGGAAATAGAAACTAGTAACAGCGTAAGAAGAAGTTTTAAAATTAACTTGATTTTATATTGAAATGCAACCTGTCGTATCTACCCAAGCGTTCAAGCTTAAAACCTTAAATACCGCACCTTGTTGACCTATTCGTCTTGGATGTAGTCATATAAGAAGAATATGTAGTTTTAAAAAATCGTCATTTTACTTTAAAATTTACCACGAACGGAATTGCCGTATTTATTCAAAAGGCGCATATTTTTCCTTTAAATTCCTTTCACAAAATAATAGTGCGCGTTATACACGAATAGGCATAATTGTAGTTACAAAAATATGGGATGTTGGTAAAAAATGACAAAAAGTTCGAAACGTTGATTGTTTAAAAAACAAAATTGTCTGTGGTCTGCCATTAGCCTATAAAAAGAAATATGGGGTTTACCTTAATGGATGGGCCCAGTTACCAGCTACAATTTAGTTAGTTTTAAATGAGATCGAAAAAGTGTGGAATCGAAGACCAGGTGCTTTGTTAAAGAAAAAAAAGTCTATTAGTCCTGGATAGTTTCAAAGTGCACTTGACTGAACCCCGTAAAGGAAAAGCTGGCAGATTGGAAAACTGAGTCGACAGTAATTTTAGGATGATTAAAATCCGTATTTTAGAGTCTAGACGTGTCAGTAAATAAACCTTTCGAAACCAGTTTAAGAAGACTGTCAACCCAGTGGATGTGTGATGGGGAACATAGTTATACTGGGAAAATGAGAAGACCCTCCTTTTCACTTATTTTAGAATGAATTCTTAAAGCCTGGAATACAGTCAAAAATAAAACAGAGCTTCAAAAAATGTAGAATTTCCAATGTAATGGATGGTATGGAGGACTGCGTGCTCTGGGAAGACAGCGATAATGGAAATTCTCACGAGAATGAAGAAATTCGACCATCTACGGAAAGTAGTGAGGATGAGTGAAACATTGAGCATATTAAAAACAAACGAAACGTAGATATTGTAAGTTTTGAATTGTATTGTAAGTTTCTTAACTATTCGTGTTTGAATATTTCAAAAAAATAATTTTGGTAAGTGATATTAGCTATTTACTTTTTCATATTTTCCTTAACATATTGTAATTAAATACGTTATACACAAATGCACGTTATAGTACGGTAATGGGTTTTTGTTAATTATCTCACAAAATACATAATTTATTTCAATACATTTGATACGTACATAAAAATATATACATCTATGTCAATATGCATTTTATGTAGAGTTTATGACATTTTATACACTTTATACGTTTTATACAATCATATACTCGTTTATTTTATGCATCTATACATTTATGCAATTATGTATATTTTATTCAATTATATGGGTTTTTTGTAATTATATCT
>JBAIZL010000001.1:224380507-224418007 GCA_036971475.1 Prosapia bicincta | reverse complement strand
CTGTGTCACTTTTTGGCCTTAAAGTTTTCGAAAGTTAGAGCGGAACCACAGCAAACATTTTAACTGAAAATAAAAAAACACGCACATCGACTTAAACGGGGTTGTGAGGTGGCTCAACTAAATGGTTAGATCCTTGGTGTAGTTAAAGCTTCAATGCAGTATATTAAATTTTAACGGATGCAGTAGAACGTGTATCATAAAACTAATTGAAACGGTATTATTTAACCGTTTTTCAACATGAGGTATTAGTTTACACACATCCGCTTTAAAACGTCGATATTTAAACACCTACCTATAGTAGCACTTACTTTTAGTTTAAATAAGAACAGTAGTATCATTTAATGTGACCTATTGTCAATTGAAAGGGTTATCTAAAAATAAGGACTAAGTTGACATTGGATCATATTTCACGAAGCGAGCGTCACTATATAGACAAGAACTAAGTGATACTGTAAGAAAATGTTTACATACTGATGTATTTTACAGTGTGTAACAAGTTATTTTTGACTTTTTTTTAAACTAATGTATTACCTATACTAAATTGAAGTAACTGTGGTGTAATTTGTTTAATATAAATAACCAAAACCTCTTAATCCCAAAACATTTTATTAAAACCCCTAAATAAACACCAAGTTTAAATGAATAGGCAAATATAAATATAATAAATCCTTCAGAATAAAATATAACGTTTTGTGGTTAAGAGGTTTAATTTCTTCATAATATAATAAGTAATAATTGGGATTTAACATTTTTTTAAAAGTCCAAAACATTGTTTCCGAAAATAAAAATTTCAAACAAATTAAATAAATCCTAACAATAAATACTAACAAAGTGTTGGCCAAGAACGAACACTTGGGCAGGGCAATCGCTTGGCCAGAGGCAAATGCTTGGGCAGGGCAGAATGCTTGGGCAGAGGTAAATCCTTAGCCAGAGGCAAATGCTTGGGCAGGGCAAAATGCTTGGGCAGAGGTAAATACTTAGCCGGGGGCAAATGCTTAGGCAGGGCAATCGCTTGGCCAGAGGCGAATGCTTGGGCAGGGCAAAATGCTTGGGCAGAGGTAAATCCTTAGCCGGGGGCAAATGCTTAGGCAGGGCAATCGCTTGGCCAGAGGCGAATGCTTGGGCAGAGGTAAATCCTTAGCCGGGGGCAAATGCTTAGGCAGGGGCAATTGCTTAGCCAAAGGCAAATGCTTGGGCAGGGCAAAATGCTTGGTCCGGGTAAAACACATAGGCAGGGCAATCGCTTGGCCAGAGGCAAATGCTTGGGCAGGGCAGAAAGCATGGGCAGAGGTAAATCCTTAGCCGGGGGCAAATGCTTAGGCAGGGCAATCGCTTGGCCAGAGGCGAATGCTTGGGCAGGGCAGAAAGCTTGGGCAGAGGTAAATCCTTAGCCGGGGGCAAATGCTTAGGCAGGGCAATGCTTGGCCAGAGGCGAATGCTTGGGCAGAGTAGAAAGCTTGGGCAGAGGTAAATCCTTAGCCGGGGGCAAATGCTTAGGCAGGGCAATCGCTTGGCCAGAGGCGAATGCTTGGGCAGAGGTAAATCCTTAGCCGGGGGCAAATGCTTAGGCAGGGGCAATTGCTTAGCCAGAGGCAAATGCTTGGGCAGGGCAAAATGCTTGGTCCGGGTAAAACACATAGGCAGGGCAATCGCTTGGCCAGAGGCAAATGCTTGGGCAGGGCAGAAAGCTTGGGCAGAGGTAAATCCTTAGCCGGGGGCAAATGCTTAGGCAGAAGCAATCGCTTGGCCAGAGGCAAATGCTTAGCCAGGGGCAAGAGCTTGTCTAGAGGCAAATACTTGGGCAGGGCAAAATGCTTTGGCAGAGGTAAATCCTTAGCCGGGGGCAAATGCTCAGGCAGGGCAATCGCTTGGTCAGTGGCAAATGCTTAGCCAGGGGAAAGCGCTTGGCTAGAGGCAAATACTTGGGCAGGGCAGAATGCTTGGGCAGAGGTAAATCCTTAGCCGGGGGCAAATACTTAGGCAGAGGCAATCGCTTGGTCAGTGGCGAATGCTTAGCCAGGGGAAAGCGCTTGGCTAGAGGCAAATACTTGGGCAGATCAGAATGCTTGGGCAGAGGTAAATCCTTAGCCGGGGGCAAATACTTAGGCAGAGGCAATCGCTTGGTCAGTGGCAAATGCTTAGCCAGGGGAAAGCGCTTGGCTAGAGGCAAATACTTGGGTAGGGCAGAATGCTTGGGCAGAGGTAAATCCTTAGCCGGGGGCAAATACTTAGGCAGAGGCAATCGCTTGGTCAGTGGCAAATGCTTAGCCAGGGGAAAGCGCTTGGCTAGAGGCAAATACTTGGGCAGGGCAGAATGCTTGGGCAGAGGTAAATCCTTAGCCGGGGGCTAATACTTAGGCAGAGGCAATCGCTTGGTCAGTGGCAAATGCTTAGCCAGGGGAAAGCGCTTGGCTAGAGGCAAATACTTGGGCAGGGCAGAATGCTTGGGCAGAGGTAAATCCTTAGCCGGGGGCAAATGCTTAGGCAGGGCAATCGCTTGGTCAGTGGCAAATGCTTAGCCAGGGGAAAGCGCTTGGCTAGAGGCAAATACTTGGGCAGGGCAGAATGCTTGGGCAGAGGTAAATCCTTAGCCGGGGGCAAATGCTTAAGCAGAGGCAATCGCTTGGCCAGAGGCAAATGCTTAGCCAGGGGCAAGAGCTTGGCTAGAGGCAAATACTTGGGCAGGGCAGAATGCTTGGGCAGAGGTAAATCCTTAGCCGGGGGCAAATGCTTAGGCAGAGGCAATCGCTTGGCCAGAGGCAAATGCTTAGCCAGGGGCAAGAGCTTGGCTAGAGGCAAATACTTGGGCAGGGCAGAATGCTTGGGCAGAGGTAAATCCTTAGCCGGGGGCAAATACTTAGGCAGAGGCAATCGCTTGGTCAGTGGCAAATGCTTAGCCAGGGGAAAGCGCTTGGCTAGAGGCAAATACTTGGGCAGGGCAGAATGCTTGGGCAGAGGTAAATCCTTAGCCGGGGGCAAATGCTTAGGCAGGGCAATCGCTTGGTCAGTGGCAAATGCTTAGCCAGGGGAAAGCGCTTGGCTAGAGGCAAATACTTGGGCAGGGCAGAATGCTTGGGCAGAGGTAAATCCTTAGCCGGGGGCAAATACTTAGGCAGAGGCAATCGCTTGGTCAGTGGCAAATGCTTAGCCAGGGGAAAGTGCTTGGCTAGAGGCAAATACTTGGGCAGGGCAGAATGCTTGGGCAGAGGTAAATTCTTAGCCGGGGGCAAATGCTTAGGCAGGGCAATCGCTTGGCCAGAGGCAAATGCTTAGCCAGGGGCAAGAGCTTGGCTAGAGGCAAATACCTGGGCAGGGCAAAATGCTTGGGCAGAGGTAAATCCTTAGCCGGGTGCAAATGCTTAGGCAGAGGCAATCGCTTGGCCAGAGGCAAATGCTTAGCCAGGGGCAAGAGCTTGGCTAGAGGCAAATACTTGGGCAGGGCATAATGCTTGGGCAGAGGTAAATCCTTAGCCGGGGGCAAATGCTTAGCCAGGGGCAAGAGCTTGGCTAGAGGCAAATACTTGGGCAGGGCATAATGCTTGGGCAGAGGTAAATCCTTAGCCGGGGGCAAATGCTTAGGCAGAGGCAATCGCTTGGTCAGTGGCAAATGCTTAGCCAGGGGCAAGAGCTTGGCTAGAGGCAAATACTTGGGCAGGGCAAAATGCTTGGGCAGAGGTAAATCCTTAGCCGGGGGCAAATGCTTAAGCAGAGGCAATCGCTTGGTCAGTGGCAAATGCTTAGCCAGGGGCAAGAGCATTTCTAGAGGCAAATACTTAGGCAGGCAAAATGCTTGGGCAGAGGTAATTCCTTAGCCGGGGGCAAATGCTTAGGCAGAGGCAATCGCTTGGTCAGTGGCAAATGCTTAGCCAGGGGAAAGCGCTTGGCTAGAGGCAAATACTTGGGCAGGGCAAAATGCTTGGGCAGAGGTAAATCCTTAGCCGGGGGCAAATGCTTAGGCAGAGGCAATCGCTTGGTCAGTGGCAAATGCTTAGCCAGGGGCAAGAGCTTGGCTAGAGGCAAATACTTGGGCAGAGCAAAATGCTTGGGCAGAGGTAAATCCTTAGCCGGGAGCAAATGCTTAGCCAGGGGCAAGAGCTTGGCTAGAGGCAAATACTTGGGCAGGGCAAAATGCTTGGGCAGAGGTAAATCCTTAGCCGGGGGCAAATGCTTAGGCAGAGGCAATCGCTTGGTCAGTGGCAAATGCTTAGCCAGGGGCAAGAGCATGGCTAGAGGCAAATACTTAGGCAGGCAAAATGCTTGGGCAGAGGTAAATCCTTAGCCGGGGGCAAATGCTTAGACAGAGGCAATCGCTTGGTCAGTGGCAAATGCTTAGCCAGGGGCGAGAGCTTGGCTAGAGGCAAATACTTGGGCAGGGCAAAATGCTTGGGCAGAGGTAAATCCTTAGCCGGGGGCAAATGCTTAGGCAGAGGCAATCGCTTGGTCAGTGGCAAATGCTTAGCCAGGGGCAAGAGCTTGGCTAGAGGCAAATACTTGGGCAGGGCAGAATGCTTGGGCAGAGGTAAATCCTTAGCCGGGGGCAAATGCTTGGGCAGAGGTAAATCCTTAGCCGGGGGTAAATGCTTAGCCAGGGGCAA
Source organism: Prosapia bicincta (assembly GCA_036971475.1). Classification (NCBI taxonomy): domain Eukaryota; kingdom Metazoa; phylum Arthropoda; class Insecta; order Hemiptera; family Cercopidae; genus Prosapia; species Prosapia bicincta. Next base: position 224,413,412 of record JBAIZL010000001.1, on the reverse strand, counting down.
GAGCTTGGCTAGAGGCAAATACTTGGGCAGGGCAAAATGCTTGGGCAGAGGTAAATCCTTAGCCGGGGGCAAATGCTTAGGCAGAGGCAATCGCTTGGTCAGTGGCAAATGCTTAGCCAGGGGCAAGAGCATGGCTAGAGGCAAATACTTAGGCAGGCAAAATGCTTGGGCAGAGGTAAATCCTTAGCCGGGGGCAAATGCTTAGGCAGAGGCAATCGCTTGGTCAGTGGCAAATGCTTAGCCAGGAGCAAGAGCTTGGCTAGAGGCAAATACTTGGGCAGGGCATAATGCTTGGGCATAGGTAAATCCTTAGCCGGGGGCAAATGCTTAGACAGAGGCAATCGCTTGGTCAGTGGCAAATGCTTAGCCAGGGGCAAGAGCTTGGCTAGAGGCAAATACTTGGGCAGGGCAGAATGCTTGGGCAGAGGTAAATCCTTAGCCGGGGGCAAATGCTTAGGCAGAGGCAATCGCTTGGTCAGTGGAAAATGCTTGGGCAGGGCAAAATGCTTGGGCAGAGGTAAATCCTTAGCCGGGGGCAAATGCTTAGGCAGAGGCAATCGCTTGGTCAGTGGCAAATGCTTAGCCAGGGGCAAGAGCTTGGCTAGAGGCAAATACTTGGGCAGGGCAGAATGCTTGGGCAGAGGTAAATCCTTAGCCGGGGGCAAATGCTTAGGCAGAGGCAATCGCTTGGTCAGTGGCAAATGCTTAGCCAGGGGCAAGAGCTTGGCTAGAGGCAAATTCTTGGGCAGGGCATAATGCTTGGGCAGAGGTAAATCCTTAGCCGGGGACAAATGCTTAGACAGAGGCAATCGCTTGGTCAGTGGCAAATGCTTAGCCAGGGGCAAGAGCTTGGCTAGAGGCAAATACGTGGGCAGGGCAGAATGCTTGGGCAGAGGTAAATCCTTAGCCGGGGGCAAATGCTTAGACAGAGGCAATCGCTTGGTCAGTGGCAAATGCTTAGCCAGGGGCAAGAGCTTGGCTAGAGGCAAATACTTGGGCAGGGCAGAATGCTTGGGCAGAGGTAAATCCTTAGCCGGGGGCAAATGCTTAGACAGAGGCAATCGCTTGGTCAGTGGCAAATGCTTAGCCAGGGGCAAGAGCTTGGCTAGAGGCAAATACTTGGGCAGGGCAGAATGCTTGGGCAGAGGTAAATCCTTAGCCGGGGGCAAATGCTTAGACAGAGGCAATCGCTTGGTCAGTGGCAAATGCTTAGCCAGGGGCAAGAGCTTGGCTAGAGGCAAATACTTGGGTAGGGCAGAATGTTTGGGCAGAGGTAAATCCTTAGCCGGGGGCAAATGCTTAGACAGAGGCAATCGCTTGGTCAGTGGCAAATGCTTAGCCAGGGGCAAGAGCTTGGCTTGGTAAATACTTGGGCAGGGCAGAATGTTTGGGCAGAGGTAAATCCTTAGCCGGGGGCAAATGCTTAAACAGAGGCAATCGCTTGGTCAGTGGCAAATGCTTAGCCAGGGGCAAGAGCTTGGCTTGGCAAATACTTGGGTAGGGCATAATGCTTGGGCAGAGGTAAATCCTTAGCCGGAGGCAAATGCTTAGACAGAGGCAATCGCTTGGTCAGTGGCAAATGCTTAGCCAGGGGCAAGAGCTTGGCTTGGCAAATACTTGGGCAGGGCAGAATGCTTGGGCAGAGGTAAATCCTTAGCCGGGGGCAAATGCTTAGACAGAGGCAATCGCTTGGTCAGTGGCAAATGCTTAGCCAGGGGCAAGAGCTTGGCTTTACAAATACTTGGGCAGGGCAGAATGCTTGGGCAGAGGTAAATCCTTAGCCGGGGGCAAATGCTTAGGCAGAGGCAATCGCTTGGTCAGTGGCAAATGCTTAGCCAGGGGCAAGAGCTTGGCTAGAGGCAAATACTTGGGCAGGGCAGAATGCTTGGGCAGAGGTAAATCCTTAGCCGGGGGCAAATGCTTAGACAGAGGCAATCGCTTGTTCAGTGGCAAATGCTTAGCCAGGGGCAAGAGCTTGGCTAGAGGCAAATACTTGGGCAGGGCATAATGCTTGGGCAGAGGTAAATCCTTAGCCGGGGACAAATGCTTAGGCAGAGGCAATCGCTTGGTCAGTGGCAAATGCTTGGGCAGGGCAAAATGCTTGGGCAGAGGTAAATCCTTAGCCGGGGGCAAATGCTTAGGCAGGGCAATCGCTTGGTCAGTGGCAAATGCTTAGCCAGGGGCAAGAGCTTGGCTAGAGGCAAATACTTGGGCAGGGCAGAATGCTTGGGCAGAGGTAAATCCTTAGCCGGGGGCAAATGCTTAGGCAGAGGCAATCGCTTGGTCAGTGGCAAATGCTTAGCCAGGGGCAAGAGCTTGGCTAGAGGCAAATACTTGGGCAGGGCATAATGCTTGGGCAGAGGTAAATCCTTAGCCGGGGGCAAATGCTTAGGCAGGGCAATCGCTTGGTCAGTGGCAAATGCTTAGCCAGGGGAAAGCGCTTGGCTAGAGGCAAATGCTTGGGCAGGGCAGAATGCTTGGGCAGAGGTAAATCCTTAGCCGGGGGCAAATGCTTAGCCAGGGGCAAGAGCTTGGCTAGAGGCAAATGCTTAGCCAGGGGCAAGAGCTTGGCTAGAGGCAAATACTTGGGCAGGGCATAATGCTTGGGCAGAGGTAAATCCTTAGCCGGGGGCAAATGCTTAGGCAGGGCAATCGCTTGGTCAGTGGCAAATGCTTAGCCAGGGGAAAGCGCTTGGCTAGAGGCAAATGCTTGGGCAGGGCAGAATGCTTGGGCAGAGGTAAATCCTTAGCCGGGGGCAAATGCTTAGGCAGGGGCAAGAGCTTGGCTAGAGGCAAATGCTTAGCCAGGGGCAAGAGCTTGGCTAGAGGCAAATACTTAGCCAGGGGCAAGAGCTTGGCTAGAGGCAAATACTTAGCCAGGGGCAAGAGCTTGGCTAGAGGCAAATACTTAGCCGGGGGCAAGAGCTTGGCTAGAGGCAAATACTTAGCCGGGGGCAAGAGCTTGGCTAGAGGCAAATGCTTAGCCAGGGGCAAGAGCTTGGCTAGAGGCAAACGTTTGGGCAGGGAGACGCTTTGGTAAAACAAGCTAAAGCATTTAAAAGGTCAAAACAACTTTTTGAGGTTTGCATTGAGGGTTGCTAAATTTTAATAATACTAATTTTACTGATGACTGCATAATACTCGCATATTGATAATTGCGATATTATTTGGATGGAAACATGATACAGAGATGCAATTCACTTTCAATATTGATAGTCTCTCTATATGCTATCACCTGTGGAACAAAGGCATCTGTTTAGAAATAAATATCCGGAAAGGACAATCGCCTTCACTAACAGCCGTCTTCAATCTCCTTCGGTGACAGCGATGTCCATGCCAAGGGATATTTGATTTTAGCCTGGGTTTCCACACAGTTTAAATAACTTTTGCAAACATAACGTTCTTATGCTATTACTATCTTCTCGTCTAAATGAATCTCTCAGACAGAACAGTTTATTAGAATTTCCAATAGTAAGCCAAAGCACTAATACAACAACACACTTACTAAATCGGAAATTTAAGTGTTACCGTCAGCAGCGTCACTGCCAAAGACAGAGCTTTTAACACGTCATATGTAATATCCGACACAAATCTATTGTATGAAAACTGTCACCTTTTATAAAGAAAAACGTATAATTTTGTAGTACAATATTATATAAAACGCGTAAGAAATAGTAAAAAGAAAGAAAGTCTACGTATATTAAAAATAAATAAATAATGATAATAAATTATGGCAAAATGAGGAAACTGTTATCTTAAAGTAAACACTCGTGGCCAAATATGAGTACGAAATGGCGAGTAGTTAAAGACAAGCGATTACTCAAAAAGCAATTACTTTCAGGGCACCCAAAATATAAATGTGACTCATTATTTAAAAACCTATTACGGTCAGGCCTCCAAAATAGGATTATGACTCATTATTTAAAAACCTACTACGGTCAGGCCTCCAAAATAGGATTGTGACTAATTATTTAAAAACCTACTACGGTCAGGCCTCCAAAATAGGATTGTGACTCATTATTTAAAAACCTACTACGGTCAGGCCTACAAAATAGGATTGTGACTAATTATTTAAAAACCTACTACGGTCAGGCCTCCAAAATAGGATTATGACTCATTATTTAAAAACCTACTACGGTCAGGCCTCCAAAATAGGATTATGACTCATTATTTAAAAACCTACTACGGTCAGGCCTCCAAAATAGGATTATGACTCATTATTTAAAAACCTACTACGGTCAGGCCTCCAAAATAGGATTGTGACTAATTATTTAAAAACCTACTACGGTCAGGCCTCCAAAATAGGATTGTGACTCATTATTTAAAAACCTACTACGGTCAGGCCTACAAAATAGGATTGTGACTAATTATTTAAAAACCTACTACGGTCAGGCCTCCAAAATAGGATTGTGACTCATTATTTAAAAATCTACTACGGTCAGGTCTCCCAAATATGATTGTGAATAATTATTTAAAACCAATTAGGGTCAGTTCTCCCAAATGTGACTGTGACTCATTATTTAAAAACCTATTACTTTCAGGCTACCAAATATGATTTTGAATAATAATTTAAAAACTTATTACGGTCAGGGCTCTCAAATGTGATTGTGACTCATTATTTAAAAACCTACTACGGTCAGGCCTCCAAAATAGGATTATGACTCATTATTTAAAAAACTACTACGGTCAGGCCTCCAAAATAGGATTGTGACTAATTATTTAAAAACCTACTACGGTCAGGCCTCCAAAATAGGATTGTGACTCATTATTTAAAAACCTACTACGGCCAGACCTCCAAAATAGGATTGTGACTAATTATTTAAAAACCTACAACGGTCAGGCCTCCAAAATAGGATTGTGACTCATTATTTAAAAACCTACTACGGCCAGACCTCCAAAATAGGATTGTGACTAATTATTTAAAAACCTACAACGGTCAGGCCTCCAAAATAGGATTGTGACTAATTATTTAAAAACCTACAACGGTCAGGCCTCCAAAATAGGATTGTGACTAATTATTTAAAAACCTACAACGGTCAGGCCTCCAAAATAGGATTGTGACTAATTATTTAAAAACCTACTACGGTCAGGCCTCCAAAATAGGATTGTGACTCATTATTTAAAAACCTACTACGGCCAGACCTCCAAAATAGAATTGTGACTAATTATTTAAAAACCTACAACGGTCAGGCCTCCAAAATAGGATTGTGACTAATTATTTAAAAACCTACTACGGTCAGGCCTCCAAAATAGGATTGTGACTCATTATTTAAAAACCTACTACGGTCAGGCCTCCAAAATAGGATTGTGACTCATTATTTAAAAATCTACTACGGTCAGGTCTCCCAAATATGATTGTGAATAATTATTTAAAACCAATTAGGGTCAGTTCTCCCAAATGTGACCGTGACTCATTATTTAAAAACCAATTACGGTCATGGCTCCCAAATATGATTGTGACTCATTATTTCAAAACCTATTACTGTCAGGGCTCCGAAATATGATTGTGACTCATTATTTAAAAACCTATCACTGTCAGAGCTCCCAAATATGATTGTGAATAATTATTTAAAAACCAATTACTGCCAGGGCTCCGAAATATGATTGTGACTATAGTGACTCATTATTTAAAATCCCATTACGGTCAGAGCCTACCAAATACGATTGTGTCTCATTATTTAAAAACCTATCACAGTCAGAGCTCCAAAATATGATTGTGAATAATTATTTAAAATCCCATTAGTGCCGGGGCTCCCCAAAAATGATTGTGATTAATTATTTGAAAACTCATTACAGTCAGGGCTCCCAATTACATTTGTTGTGACCTATTATTTAGAATCACATTACGGTCAGAGCCTCCCAAGTATGCTTGTGACTCACTATTCAAAAACCTGTTACTGTCAGGGCTCCGAAATATGATTGTAATTAATTATTTAAAAACCTATTACTCTCAGGGCTCCTAAATATGATTCTGACTCATTATGTAAAAACCTATTACTGTCAGGGCTCCCAATAATGATTGTGACTCATTATGTAAAATCTTATTACTGTCAGGGCTCCCAATAATGATTGTGACTCTTTATGTAAAAACTTATTACTGTCAGGGCTCCGAAATATGATTGTGACTCATTATTTAAAAACCTATTACTGTCAGGGCTCCCAAATATGATTCTGACTCATTATGTAAAAACCTATTACTGTCAGGGCTCCGAAATATGATTGTGACTCATTATTTAAAAACCAATTACTGTCAGGGCTCCGAAATATGATTGTGACTCATTATTTAAAAAGCAATTACTGTCAGGGCTCCCAAATATGATTGTGACTCATTATTTAAAATCCCATTGAGGCCGGGGCTCCCAAAATATGGTTGTCATTAATTATTTGAAAACTCATTACAGTCATGGCTTCCAATTATGTTTGTTGTGACCTATTATTTAGAATCCCATTACGGTCAGAGCCTCCCAAGTATGATTGTGACTCACTATTCAAAAACCTATTACTGTCAGGGCTCCCAAATATGATTGTGACTCATTATTTAAAATCCCATTGAGGCCGGGGCTCCCAAAATATGGTTGTCTTTAATTATTTGAAAACTCATTACAGTCATGGCTTCCAATTATGTTTGTTGTGACCTATTATTTAGAATCCCATTACGGTCAGAGCCTCCCAAGTATGATTGTGAATCACTATTCAAAAACCTATTACTGTCAGGGCTCCCAAATATGATTGTGATTAATTATTTAAAAACCTATTATGGTCAGGGCTCCTAAATATGATTCTGACTCATTATGTAAAATCTTATTACTGTCAGGGCTCCCAAATATAATTGTGATTAATTATTTAAAAATTTATTACTGTCAGGGCTCCCAAATATGATTGTGATTAATTATTTAAAAACATATTACGGTCAGGGCTCCTAAATATGATTCTGACTCATTATGTAAAATATTATTACTGCCAGGGCTCCCAAATATGATTGTGATTAATTATTCAAAAACCTATTACTGTCAGGGCTCCCAAATATGATTGTGAATCACTACTCAAAAACCTATTACTGTCAGGGCTCCCAAATATGATTGTGATAAATTATTTAAAAACATATTACGGTCAGGGCTCCTAAATATGATTCTGACTCATTATGTAAAATATTATTACTGCCAGGGCTCCCAAATATGATTGTGATTAATTATTTAAAAACCTATTACGGTCAGGGCTCCTAAATATGATTCTGACTCATTATGTAAAATCGTATTACTGTCAGGGCTCCTAAATATGATTCTGACTCATTATGTAAAATCTTATTACTTTCAGGGCTCCTAAATATGATTCTGACTCATTATGTAAAATCTTATTACTGTTAGGGCTCCAAAATATGATTAAGATTAATTATTTAAAAACCTATTACGGTCAGGGCTCCTAAATATGATTCTGACTCATTATGTAAACTCTTATTACTGTCAGGGCTCCAAAATATGATTAAGATTAATTATTTAAAAACCTATTACGGTCAGGGCTCCTAAATATGATTCTGACTCATTATGTAAAATCTTATTACTGTCAGGGCTCCCAAATATGATTGTGATTAATTATGTAAAAACCTATTACTGTCAGGGCTCCCAATAATGATTCTGACTCATTATGTAAAATCGTATTACTGTCAGGGCTCCAAAATATGATTGTGATTAATTATTTAAAAACCTATCACTGTCAGAGCTCCCAAATATGATTGTGAATAATTATTTAAAAACCAATTACGGTCAGAGCCTCCCAAATTTGATTGTGACTATTGTGACTCATTATTTAAAATCCCATTACGGTCAGAGCCTCCCAAATACGATTGTGTCTCATTATTTAAAAAACTATCACTGTCAGAGCTCCAAAATATGATTGTGAATAATTATTTAAAATCCCATTAGTGGCGGGGCTCCCCAAAAATGATTGTATTAATTATTTGAAAACTCATTACAGTCAGGGCTCCCAATTACGTTTGTTGTGACCTATTATTTAGAATCACATTACGGTCAGAGCCTCCCAAGTATGATTGTGACTCACTATTCAAAAACCTGTTACTGTCAGGGCTCTGAAATATGATTGTAATTAATTATTTAAAAACCTATTACTGTCAGGGCTCCTAAATATGATTGTGACTCATTATTTAAAAACCTATTACTGTCAGGGCTCCCAATAATGATTGTGACTCAATATGTAAAAACCTATTACTGTCAGGGCTCCGAAATATGATTGTGACTCATTATTTAAAAACCAATTACTGCCAGGGCTCCGAAATATGATTGTGACTCATTATTTAAAATCTCATTAAGGCCGGGGCTCCCAAAATATGGTTGTCATTAATTATTTGAAAACTCATTACAGTCATGGCTTCCAATTATGTTTGTTGTGACCTATTATTTAGAATCCCATTACGGTCAGAGCCTCCCAAGTATGATTGTGACTCACTATTCAAAAACCTGTTACTGTCAGGGCTCCGAAATATGATTGTGATTAATTATTTAAAAACCTATTACCGTCAGGGCTCCTAAATATGATTCTGACTCATTATGTAAATTCTTATTACTGTCAGGGCTCCCAAATATGATTGTGACTCATTATTTAAAATCTCATTAAGGCCGGGGCTCCCAAAATATGGTTGTCATTAATTATTTGAAAACTCATTACAGTCATGGCTTCCAATTATGTTTGTTGTGACCTATTATTTAGAATCCCATTACGGTCAGAGCCTCCCAAGTATGATTGTGACTCACTATTCAAAAACCTGTTACTGTCAGGGCTCCGAAATATGATTGTGATTAATTATTTAAAAACCTATTACGGTCAGGGCTCCTAAATATGATTCTGACTCATTATGTAAAATCTTATTACTGTCAGGGCTCCCAAATATGATTGTGACTCATTATGTAAAAACCTATTACTGTCAGGGCTCCGAAATATGATTGTGATTAATTATTTAAAAACCTATTACGGTCAGGGCTCCTAAATATGATTCTGATTCATTATGTAAAATCTTATTACTGTCAGGGCTCCCAAATATGATTGTGACTCATTATGTAAAAACCTATTACTGTCAGGGCTCCCAAATATGATTGTGATTCATTATGTAAAAACGTTTTACTGTCAGGGCTCCCAAATATGATTGTGATTAATTATTTAAAAATTTATTACTGTCAGGACTCCCAAATATGATTGTGACTCATTATGTAAAAACCTATTACGGTCAGGGTTCCCAATTATGTTTTTTGTAACTTATTATTTAAAATCCCATTATGGTCAGAACCTCCCAAATATGATTATGGTCTAGTATTTAAAAACAATTCTCTTAGGTGGTAGAGTTTTCAATTTATCTGAAATATTTTTTAAATTGAAAATTAATTTTTAATAAGTGTGTGTTTAGCAATCTTTTTTTTTACTTGGCTTGTTTTTTATATGTTTTAAATAAGATTGGTTATCTAATTGACTTTTTTTTATGATGATAGAATTTTTTGAATGTGGAAAGGATTAGTATACAAGACCAAATCAAACCTGGTAAACACAGATCGTACATTGATGTCATGATAATCGGCGAAGTATTGTCGTTTGAAATGAACGAATTCAAGGCTTAGTAATCTGTGATAACAAGGACTTTATACCAATACCATGGTTCAGAGCCAGGATAGAGCTCCTTCAGGGTAGAAACAGGGTCATGCGGTATCTAAGGAGACCATGTGGTCAAGCACTACGCTAAGCCCACGAAGTTTCACTTTAGGATTTATTTTAACTGGCTGAGTCCATCTGGGGGTTGAAAAACAAATAAGTTCTTTACCGTTACGAGAATCGATCCCAGAACCTTCGGGCTAGCAGTCAAGCGCCATAATGCCTTTATCACTGATTCACATATTGAGACATAACATTTAGGATCTCATTCTTTTCGAGGCGTTTTGATAGCTTCAAGGTAAACAAATCAAGAGAAACATTGATTTTGTAAGGTTTTAGATGACCGTAAAGGGGGAGGGGTTGAATATTTTTTTCAAAAATTGTAATTATTTAGGATGTCGCCGAAAGTGTTTTTTTTTTGTATCTGTTATAAATGTCTGCATCGGCCGGTAAAATTTTCCGACCGAAATCGCTTACGTTGCTAAAGTAAACAATTACCTTTGAGTTATATTAAAAACTAGTTATACATTGCTATCTATAACTGTTAGTCAGAGTTCTGTATGTTTACTATTATATACAAAATGCTTTTAATTCATATAATCCAATTTGTGTTTCATAGCATTAACAATGCCCTAAGCTAATGTGGAAAGTGCCTCCCGAGAAATTTCATATAGTTGGCAGTATTAATTACTTTTGCACGTTTTACAAAGCTTCGATGTCTACTTTTAAAAAACGACTTTAACATGAATAATATAAAACTCGGAAAGTGAAAATTATTTTATATTTTCAACATTTTTCATATTCTGTATAACCTTTAATTACATAATTATAGTTTCATTTTTGCCGTTTAAAATATTTTCTTCATTTTATGAAAATTAATTTTTTTTATTAATTTTGCTTAGGTTTGGTTACAAAAATACTTGCACTTTAAAAGACCTGCAACATTCAAAAAACTAAAAAATAGTGCGAGTATATTTGATTTTTATCTTATTTAATAGTTTTATTGGTACAATTTTAGACAAACAATTTGTCATTCCTCTTTAATTGCAAATAAAACACCTGGAAGTTGAGAAAAAGATTGGTAGAAAGGTAAACGAGAGCAAAATATGTTGTTATTGGGTTTTATTTATGTTATCAATTTGACAAATTAGGAATTAAAACAAGTAACTCAATTGCTCTTGATTTTTAAAAGATCTAAAAGGTTTCTTAAAAGGATTCGACTGTCAGACGTATCTGAAGAATTCTTGCTTCAAAAATTCGAATACAAATATCTCAAACATTATTACTATATTAAAATCGTTATAGTTTTATTAAAATGAAAATTATTATTTTTACAAACCGATAAATATTTGAATAACAACATTTCACTTAAATAATGCACGAAACCAAAACTAACATAGCGAATGTGTTTATATTTATTTGTAATTTAAACTTATTTATAGTGGTAAATTTATTTATTTTATTATTTTTAGCGATTTGCTTGTTTATCAATATTTAAAAGTGCTATAATCAATATATATATATATATATATATATATATATATATATATATATATATATATATATATATATATATCGCAATATGTATTCTTGTGTATTAATAAAGAACATAAGTCAAAATACAAATACAAGAAATATAATTGAATTTACAATTCAAAGCTTTTCGTTGGCAAACAGTACCAACATCATCAGGAATACTAGAGACCAAATATAGTATTTCTAGGGTCTCTAGTATTCCTGAGGTTGTTGGTACTGTTTACCAACGAAAAGCTTTGGATATAAAATAATAAATATTCTTGTATTTGAATAACCTATGTTGTTTTAAATTATTAAACAAGAAAACGTATTATATATATATATATATATATATATATATATATATATATATATATATATATATATATATATTAAAACAACACAGGTTATTCAAATACAAGAATATTTATTATTTTAAATCCAAAGCTTTTCGTTGGCAAACAGTACCAACATCATCAGGAATGAAAATTACAATAATGTAAGCTATAGGCCTAGAACATATGTTTATTTAGAAATAGAATTGTTGCTAAATTTATACAAATTGCCAAATTTATTTTTTTGCTGTAACATTATAGACATTGAATATAGTATCAAATTTAGAATGTAATTGTATTTGTTCTTTTATTAATTTGTTATTATTATTGTGTTTATATATTTCGAATGCTTCATATATATTCATTCTTAATCCCTTATTAATTTCTTTTATAAGTCTCATATTTTCTATATTTGGAAATTGGTGCTTATTATTAATACAATGATTTGCGAAATTTGATTTATATATTTCTGGATTAAAGCCATTTTTTGATTATATGGATGATTAGATTTATTTGGTATAATTTGGTTATAAAATGGCTGCCTTATATAACTTATTATATATAATGCATAAAATACCCATGAATGAAGAAAATAAAATAAAAGAAAAAAACATAATTTATCAAATTGCATTAGAAAACTGTTATAAAAAGAAAACTGTTGACAAACTTAATTATAATATTTTTAATAAACAAAATAATAATTTAATTTGCAATAATAATAATAATAATACAATATGGACTTCATTTTTATTTATAGGCCATGAAATAAAAAATATCACCAAATTATTTAGAAATACAAATATTAAAATTGCATACAAAACTAATAACAAAATAATAAACATAATAAATAACAATAATAAAACAATTAATATGCATGAAAAAGGAGGTGTTTATAAATTAGAATGCAAAAATTGTAATAAAGCTTATATAGGTCAAACAAAGAAAAAATTAAAAGAAAGATATAAAGAACATTTAAATGCCTACATTAATCCAGAAATATATAAATCAAATTTCGCAAATCATTGTATTAATAATAAGCACCAATTTCCAAATATAGAAAATATGAGACTTATAAAAGAAATTAATAAGGGATTAAGAATGAATATATATGAAGCATTCGAAATATATAAACACAATAATAATAACAAATTAATAAAAGAACAAATACAATTACATTCTAAATTTGATACTATATTCAATGTCTATAATGTTACAGCAACAAAATAAATTTGGCAATTTGTATAAATTTAGCAACAATTCTATTTCTAAATAAACATATGTTCTAGGCCTATAGCTTACATTATTGTAATTTTCATTCCTGATGATGTTGACACTGTTTGCCAACGAAAAGCTTTGGATTTAAAATAATAAATATTCTTGTATTTGAATAACCTGTGTTGTTTTAAATTATTAAACAAGAAAACGTATTTTATATTTATATATATATATATATATATATATATATATATATATATATATTTATTTATATATATAATTTATATATATTAACCTGCCGTGATAAAAAAATGTCAATAATAACGTAAATGCTTTTCGAAGCGTTTTGATAGTTTCAAGGTAAAGAAATCAAAGGAAAACATTGATTTTGTAAGGTTTTAGATGCCCGTAAAGGGCGAGCGGGTTGAATATTTTTTTCAAAACTTGTAATTATTTGGGATATCGCCGAAAGTGTTTTTTTTTTTTTTTTTTTTTTTTTGGTATTTGTTATAAATGTCTGTATCGACCGACCGGTAAAACTTTCCGACCGAAATCAAAAAATATTATATTAATTTTGTGTAATATTATTATATAAAATTTATACATATTAAATATATATATATATAAACTCTGAGAAAATACTGTTATTGGTTTTCATGTAGAAGGCTTTCGCGGTATTTCAATGTTATTTCATCACCAGTGCACCAACCATTGCCCACTTGTATTTTCCGCATACATGATCCCATGCTCAAAAATTCACGAAGATAAGATGAGAAGAAATTAATATAAATTACAAAGTTCCAAAACATTAAAGAAAATAATACAATAAAAAGTAAAGAAGTTTTTTATTACAAAAATATTTGTTATAAAAATTAAAAAAATAAAAATTGTCCTCAATATTTTGACAAAAAATTAAACTCACGTAAACATGGTCCAAATAAAATCGTATTTTCTGGATAAAGAGTCACAAACAATTTTTTAGGGGTGAATTTTAATTCAATATTTTTTTAAACTGGAACCGTGAGGGAAATTAAGTTCTCGCATGGCCAGAGGTAATTTGAAGTTTTACAAATGACATTCTAATTTTCCATTGGACTGTGTTTTTGTGTGGAATTGCGTATTGATTTTGTAATGAAACTTATGATTCTCGCATTATCGTACGAAGACCAAATAAACACAATGTAATACCCTACCGGGTGGTTTTGCTTGTTTGGCTCTGTATTACGTAGTTTTATTTTAATATTAATGATCTTAGTTTTATCGTTGAAGTTATATATTTAACAGTCTGAATAATAATCCACGAAATATTCTGTAAAAAAATATTGAGTTACAGATAAAGAGATCGAGTTGTAAGCACTTTGTAATACGTAATTATACAGGGCAGCAATATTTTCATGACATGAAATATTCAGTACTGCTTGAAAAGATTTAGATTAAGAATCAAACAAATCGAGGCAAACATCTAAATATACAACCGTCTCTGTCTCTCTCCTCCTTTCATTTCGTCTGTCTCTGTCTGTGTGTTGTCCCACTTTCTTCTTATATATATTATCATTTTTTATTTTACTTCTCTCTCTCTCCTGTCTTCTTTTCGTCCCTCTCTTTATCGCTCTCTCTCTCACCCTCTCTGTCTTTCTCTGTCTGTCTGTCTGTCTCTCTCTCTGTCTCTCTCTCTCCCCCTTTCTCATTCTCGCTTTACCTCAATCTGTTTTCTCCCTGTGGCTGCTTTTAATCTGTGTGTAATCTCAGATTACTCTTTTTCTCTGTCTTTTAATCTTTTGTTCCACCTATATGACTCTTTCTTTATCTCTCCAACTCTAATTTACGCACTTTTTTCTTACATGTCTATAAGTGGAAAAAAATTTTATCGTTAAAAATTTCAAGACAAACTAATTAAAATTCGAAAACAATATCCTTATAAAATTGTTCATCCTTATATTCACCCTATAAATTCTCCTTATATCCCAATATATTCACCTTTACGCCCTATATGTTCGCCTTGTTCTTCCTATAACCAAATTTATGTTTTCTAGTACTTCCCTCATTACATTATTTCTATATCTACTATAATTTCTCCTAATACCCGAAACCTATTCCCATGTATACCCTGAATGTCTTTCCTTTTCCCATTATATGTTCTACCTAATTACCTCTTCCTGTACACTTTCTATGTCTCAATATACTCAAAATATGTCGATTAATTCCTACACCCACTATACGGTCACCATATACCCACAACCAATTCCCATATACCCCCTATATGTCTACCTATAACCCCAATATATTTTTTCTATACAGGCTATATGTTCACCTTATACCCCCAATATATTCCCATATACGCATTTTATGTATCCCTATAATCCCAATATATTCTTTATATATGTTCTCCTGATACACCCAACAATTCTCCATATTCAAGCTGTATGTCTCCCTATAATCCCAATATATTTTTTATATATGTTCTCCTGATACACCCAACAATTCTCCATATTCAAGCTGTATGTCTCCCTATAATCCCAATATATTCTTTATATATGTTCTCCTGATACACCCAACAATTCTCCATATTCAAGCTGTATGTCTCCCTATAATCCCAATATATTCTTTATATATGTTCTCCTGATACACCCAACAATTCTCCATATTCAAGCTGTATTTCTCCCTATAATCCCAATATATTCTTTATATATGTTCTCCTGATACACCCAACAATTCTCCATATTCAAGCTGTATGTCTCCCTATAATCCCAATATATTCTTTATATATGTTCTCCTGATACACCCAACAATTCTCCATATTCAAGCTGTATTTCTCCCTATAATCCCAATATATTCTTTATATATGTTCTCCTGATACACCCAACAATTCTCCATATTCAAGCTGTATGTCTCCCTATAACCCCAATATATTCTTCCTATAGCGACTATATGTTCTCCTGATACACCCAACAATTCTCCATATTCAAGCTGTATGTCTCCCTATAACCCCAATATATTCTTTATATATGTTCTCCTGATACACCCAACAATTCTCCATATTCAAGCTGTATGTCTCCCTATAACCCCAATATATTCTTTATATATGTTCTCCTGATACACCCAACAATTCTCCATATTCAAGCTGTATGTCTCCCTATAACCCCAATATTTTCTTCCTATAGCGACTATATGTTCTCCTGATACACCCAACAATTCTCCATATTCAAGCTGTATGTCTCCCTATAATCCCAATATATTCTTTATATATGTTCTCCTGATACACCCAACAATTCTCCATATTCAAGCTGTATGTCTCCCTATAACCCCAATATATTCTTCCTATATCGACTATATGTTCTCCTGATACACCCAACAATTTACCATATTCAACATTTATGTTTCCCTGTAACCCCAATATATTCTTCCTATACCGATTATATATTCTCCTTATATCCCGAATATATTCTCATATACACCCTCTAAGTCTCCCTCTTCCCCTAATATATTCTTCCTATACCCACTATAAATTTTCCCCAATACTTTCCCATAAGCACATATTATCTCCCCACCTTTTGTTACGACAAAACCGCTGCCCCTACAATGATAAATAACAGAAGTACTTAAATCTCTAAAGTAGGCCGTACACATCATACAATAATCATTGATAGTTTCAAAGAAGTTGGATCAAAATTGCTCCCTCTGATCTGATTCTTTTCGATTTTATGTGTTGGCAATACTGGAACACCAGTAATCCCGTTATAAAGTTTATTGTTGTAAATTTAAACAAAGAAAACTGTATAGGTAATTGTATTTTATAAATTACAATATATTTTTATTAATTTATATTTATTGATATTGTATTACAAAATGAATAGCTATGTACTTTTTAAATTTCAATAAATTACTAAAATTCAATTAGTAAATGTAGATAATAATGAATTCATCCGATCCGTCATTAATGTACTACTTCAAGAAATAAATACAAGTTGTGATGAAGACAGCCTGTTACGGTGATAGTGATACAATACAAAAATAATTCCTGGAATATTCTTTGGTGAGAGATTTAAATTATACTTAAATAACAAAAACTAAGGAAACGTTCCCGATTAATCTTAATAATATGTGTAGCAAAAAGTGTTAAAGTATCCGTAATTGGATGTAACTTAGCGCTGTGTTTTAGCCTTTAGTAGTTAAAGCTGCCCTACATATTTACCTTCCTAAATGTGTAGTTTGTTATAAGTCTTCCTCTTCAACTAAGTTTTTTGTTTATATTTCTGTTCTTGAATTAAATTTATTCATTTGGATATTTTATTACTTTAGTTACCCATTTTGGTATATCGTAACCATGATATTATTTCTATTCATTTTAATGTTAATAGTTAATAGATACTCAATTAAAATATTTCAGTATGTTTTTAACATAAAATTTTAAAGAAATTTACAAGAGTAATAAAATGAGTGAAGTTTTTTAATCAACTAAAAAAAGTAAGTTTTATAAAAACATTTTTCGAACATTTTTTTGAGAAAAAATGTTTTGTTTAAAAAGAAAAGTCGGATACCTCGTCACATATTTAGGTTAGATTTGAAGCGCCAGATTTCTTATGCCTTTAATATTTTACTTGGCATATTTTATTAAATAATACACTGTACAACACGCATGATAAACAGAGATACGAGAAGAAAAGGCTGGAAAAGAAAGACAAAGGTACGGCAACCGCTAATGTCCCATAGCTTGAGTGCGCGATGAAGGCTGGCTAAGAAGGACCGTTATGGCAGAATCCACCGATAATGACCTCGTTGTGAGATGGAATGGAAGAAGGCATCTAACTAATCCAATATTCGAGACCTGCAAAGTATAATATAGGGCAATATGACAGACCATGTAACAGTATGCCTTGGTAGAGGCGTAAACAAACAAATGAGTTCATTGTCTTGCCTTTTAAAACGGCAAATTTAATTTGAAGAAAAAGAACCTCTCATTAGCACGGTTCAAAACTTCCGTGCATAGGTGTCCAAGAGGAGGAAGGAAAACGCCAAGTAAATTCGGCATTGCATTGATCCAGGGTTCAAGTGACTTTGAAAAAGCTGCCTTTAGGTTAAAGTGTAGTGATAGCTTACAGCTGGTTTTCCACTGATGATGGTTTCAGGTGACGAAGAAACATGTTGTTGACACGAAGTCTGACGAATATTTCTTGTGCTTGTTCGATGGGGGAAGAAGCTGAAAGATCTTTTAGTCGAAAGTTCATTAAGTCTTTCTTGCTTGAAGCTGTTTTAAGCAAAGTACTTAGTTTATTGAACAGAGATTCTGGTAGATTTTGTAGCTATGGTAGTAGATTTTGTGATTATGCGGTTAGACTTTATCGTTATGTTGCTATACTTTATAGTTGTGCTTGCAGACTTTGTGGCTATGCTGCGAGACTTTGTGGCTATGCTGCGAGACTTAGTGGCTATGCTGCTACACTTTGTAGCCATGCTGCTAGACTTTGTAGCTATGCTGCTACTCTTTGTAGCCAAGCTGCGAGACTTTGTTTGTGGCTATGCTGCTACACTTTGAAGCCATGCTGCGAGACTTTGTGGCTATGCTGATACACTTTGTAACCATGCTGCGAGACTTTGTGGCTATGCTGATACACTTTCTAACCATGCTGCGAGACTTTGTGGCTATGCTGCGAGACTTTGTGGCTATGCTGCTACACTTTGTAGCCATGCTGCTAGACTTTGTAGCTATGCTGCTACTCTTTGTAGCCAAGCTGCGAGACTTTGTTTGTGGCTATGCTGCTACACTTTGAAGCCATGCTGCGAGACTTTGTGGCTATGCTGATACACTTTGTAACCATGCTGCGAGACTTTGTGGCTATGCTGCTACACTTTCTAACCATGCTGCGAGACTTTGTGGCTATGCTGCGAGACTTTGTGGCTATGCTGCTACACTTTGTAACCATGCTGCGAGACTTTGTGGCTGTGTTGCCACTGTGAAAAAATTTCAGGTTATAAAATGAATCCATAAGGATTGTTTGACGTGGAGAGAGTTTTCGCACTATTTTTTCAGACAACAATGCACTCTAGACTGACCACCTAAACGCAATACTCACAGCTCGTGATGGTTTTCTCTGAACGAGCATACAAATGAAAGTATCGAAGAAGAAGGCATCGGTACGCTTTCCCAAACATCAATCTAACAAGCTATGTTCTTAGTAAGAAGGTAATAAAAAGAGTTAGAAAGAAAAACAAAGGAGAAAAAAGAGAGCTCTTGTGGAAAAATAAAAATAAACAAAAAAAAATCTATTTATGGACGATTTATTTATAAATAGTCTAGAATGAATAAAATACCCAAATAAAATTTTGTTTTTTGTTATCCAGAAATAGTGGAATGTTTTAACGCTAAAATAAAAGCATAGAAAACCGGGATATGTACGACTTGCACTTTGAAAGTTGGTTATTATTTTAAATATCGCAAACATTTGGAACAGAAAGCTTCAACATGTATTTAATATCTATTAAAATACACTATGGACGCTCTATTAATTTATATTTAATTATTAAAAACTCCAGTACTCTCGAGAAGCAAATATTATTTTTTAATTCTTTTAAAATAATTATTTTTTAAAATATTTTCCACTCTTTATAAAGATTGATTCCTGTATTTCCATAGAAGATAAATGAATATGCGAAAATTCAGCTCAATGGAACGTATTGAAGGGGGCGAGGATCCGATTACAAGATTCAACCCACATTAAATGCAATCAGTCGATTCAATAATTTTGTTTCAGCTCGTTTGTTAATACTTGAGAAAGACAGGCTAAACTCTGATTTCTTCTTTTCCCATTCGTTACTCAAGTATACTTTACAAACGAGAAACGTTAAACCACTTTGCAAGTGACGTAAGCCATAAAAAAGTCGTTGAAATTTTTATAAAAATAAACATAGCGTAGATTTTTTATCGCATACAAAAATAATGTTTTTTTATGAACAGATCAATATGTTACATTACATAAATCATAGTTATTTTGCTACATATTTACAAAGTGTACAGTGATGAGGTTAGGTTATGTTAAAGAAATACGTTTACTAACGATGAAAAGTTTAAGTTATATTAAAGTAATAGGTTAACTAGCGATGAAGAGGTTAGATTATATTAAAGTAATAGGTTTACTAGCGATGAAGAGGTTAGGTTATATTGAAATAATAAGTTTTCATGTGATGAAGAGGTAATGTTATATTAAAGTAATAGGTTTACTAGCGATGAAGAGGTTAGGTTATATTGAAATAATAAGTTTTCATGTGATGAAGAGGTTAGATTATATTAAAGTAATAGGTTTACTAGCGATGAAGAGGTTAGGTTATATTGAAATAATAAGTTTTCATGTGATGAAGAGGTTAGATTATATTAAAGTAATAGGTTTACTAGCGATGAAGAGGTTAGGTTATATTGAAATAATAAGTTTTCATGTGATGAAGAGGTAATGTTATATTAAAGTAATAGGTTTACTAGCGATGAAGAGGTTAGGTTATATTAAAGTAATAAGTTTTCATGTGATGAAGAGGTTAGATTATATTAAAGTAATAGGTTTACTAGCGATGAAGAGGTTAGGTTATATTAAAGTAATAAGTTTTCATGTGATGAAGAGGTTAGATTATATTAAAGTAATAGGTTTACTAGCGGTAACATTGCACAAGCAATGTGGAGGATATAGGTCTATGCGTATGAATGTATAAACCCTGAGTTTCTAATAATATACCATGCTATATGCTATGAAGCTATATTAAAATATAGTTTCAAATTATCGGGTTAGGTTTGTTTTTAAAAAAATGAAATATAATAACGTAAGATTCACGTAACAACAAATGCAATTTTGTTACCAAACCGAGGTTACTTGATCAAAGCGGCAGTGGCTTTCTTTACGAAGAAATATTTATTCTACTTGTAATAATAAAACCTAACCTAAACGAGTACTATGTATCTGTATTTTATATAGCTCAGTGTAAAATATGATGAGAATTCGAGTTATATGATAACGCAGTGTGTTTTAACAGTTAGGTTATGTTTACAAGGTGATAATTATCTGAGATCTTGAAAGCTGTGTGTGTGTTGTGACATTTAAAATAATATTTGTTTTAATATAATTTTATGTAACTTATGTAAATACAAAAAAATCGAGTTGATGCAGGAGGTGAAGTATAACCGTATGCTTTTTAAGGGCATCCGACACCTTTGAATGGGTTTTTTTTATACATTTAAAAAAATAACCCTTTTTGGTTCTATACACTTTCCTGAGTGTGTGTGTAAGACTGTAAGGGAATTTTATTATTAAAATGTATACTATTAAAATTTACGAAAATATAGTTTTCAAAGAAATGTTTAATTTTAGGGCCTACCAAAAAAGATTTGTTTATTTTTACTAATATTTTAAAACTATATGGCAAACAGTATAACAAGTATTTGAAACATTTCGAAACACAATTCACATAGAATGTGCATAATGCCTTAATACAAGGGGAACGTGACAGGGGAAAGGTGGGGGAAACATGTTAGCATAGGGATTCAAACTATTGATTAACTATTTAGGAATGCCATATTAAACAATTTAGACGATATTACTAACATGAGAACAGCAATATATGCTACTTTGGATCACTGCCAGTCAACAGATGATAAACCATAAAATGATAAATATCGTCCTGCTGTGATAGTTGGTGTTTTTACCATTGAGTATAATAATGTAACCATAAAGAAAGTCATAAATTCTCCAATAAATGAATAATTATAGATCACTATATTGCCCATTTATAAGCAGTTTTCTGACGTAATACTCCTTAAACGCTGCTTGTTGGGCAAGATGCAAAATACAAACGACCCTCTTCACAATGTTGCCTGTATCACCATGTTGCCTGTATCACCATGTTGCCTGTATCACCATGTTGCCTGTATCACCATGTCGCCTGTATCACCATGTCGCCTGTATCACCATGTTGCCTGTATCACCATGTTGCCTGTATCACCATGTTGCCTGTATCACCATGTTGCCGGTATCACCATGTTGCCTGTATCACCATGTTGCCTGTATCACCATGTTGCCTGTATTACCATGTTGCCTGTATCACCATGTTGTCTGTATCACCATGTTGCCTGTATCACCATGTTGCCTGTATCACCATGTTGCCTGTATCACCATGTTGCCTGTATCACCATGTTGCCTGTATCACCATGTTGCCTGTATCACAATGTTGCCTGTATCACCATGTTGCCTGTATCACCATGTTGCCTGTATCACCATGTTGCCTGTATCACAATGTTGCCTGTATCACCATGTTGCCTGTATCACCATGTTGCCTGTATCACCATGTTGCCTGTATCACCATGTCGCCTGTATCACCATGTTGCCTGTATCACCATGTTGCCTGTATCACCATGTTGCCTGTATCATCATGTTGCCTGTATCACCATGTTGCCTGTACCACCATGTTGCCTGTATCACCATGACGTTATTTCACGTCTAAGGTTACTTTGTCAGACAGAAAAAGACTTGATGCAGCAGGTGAAGCCATAAGTGTGTGCAACGAATGATATCTTAACACTTAAGCAAATATCCTTGAGAAAGTCTACTGAACAAGCTGGGACTGAATACGTCACGCGTAAAAGAAAAACTCCCATCGCTTGGGACCGAGACAAGTAAGAGAAGACGGGAAGTGCAAGGAGAACAGATGGAGTAAAAGCTGCCGAGTTACAGAGAAAGAAAAGTGAATAGCGGAAGAAGGAACAGGGTATGGAGCCGCGGGTTACTAAATACAACCCTAGTGAGCGTTACAACCCTTACACACTTCGTTTTCCTCAGTTCCAATTTTTTATTTTTTTATTAGTTTTCAAATGTTTTAATAAAATATAATTTACTAGATAGAGGCTCTGACATTTTACCACCTATTTTTTATAATAGTATAATGGATTTGGGGTATAGGCATCACTGTCACTCAATATAAAAAGTTAAATAAAAATTGATCATTTTTTTAATCATTTTGTTTTACTTTCTTTAGCTTATAACTTTTTTATGACTAAATATAGTTTATAATTACTTATAAATTTAATAAAGTTTCCATATCCTAAACGTTTAACTACAATGAAAAGAACCAAATAAATAAAATCATTCAAATTGGTCGAAAAAAAAAATAAAAAACACCACAAATTAAAAAAAAAACATACTTTTTGGGATTCCGAAAGGGGTAAACGAGCAGGAAACGTTTTGCCATCCAAAGTCTAAATACATAATTTTGAATACAATAAAATTGTTTCAGGTTAAATTACACAAACAAAAAAATCACCCTCAAAGGTGTCGACTGGCCTAAATGATATCTTCGTGTATTGTCATCGAATATTTACGGAATTGCAACTAAAATTGAAATAGAGAAGTGGAGAGACAAAATGATTAGACATTTTGAAATAATTTTCTAGAAATAAATAAGTTAACATTTTATTTTATACCTTAATACTTTTCCCCCTTAATATTGAGATAATATTGAAATTTTCCACAGTGTTGTGTTGTCGAAAATACACTTATTTGGCAAAGTAAATAACTCTTATAGGCTTAACATTATGTTGGTTAGATACAAGTTTATAAATTTGAACCAAAGCCACTGTCCACAGACAGACACGTCTCCCAAGAGGTACGTATTAGAGTGTACGAATTCATTAAAAGGAAAGCGGAATCCAGTTTGTTGAAAGTAAGTAACGGAAAGGCGAGCAAACATCGTGCATTGATTTTAAGCGAGGCGATTACACCACTGTGCGTGCCAGCACCTATCATTAAATATATTAATATTTATAAAATATTGTAACAATTATATAGGCTATACTTTGCAAATGAAGCATGTAAAATTGATTATTGATTTCCACACTGGCCAACAAGCTATTTAATTGAACCTTTTTCCGTGTAAAAATTTGTAAAAAGCAAGAAATGCAGATGTATAACTCTCGGGACAAAGTGACTTGACGGTCGATGTGCATTCGCCTACTTGACACTTAAAGTGGGGGGGGGGGGAGTCTTGTGAAAATGTTTGTCGAACCTCGCTTAGTCACAACTAATGTGTGTTGTTCACCACTGTGCCTTTTATTTATTTTTCTATCTGGTTTTGGGCACCCAGAACCCACCCAATTCTCGTGGCAGCCATCCTCTGGCGAGCTGCGACCGTCTTAACTACGCATGCGGTTAGTAACCTTAAAGTGCGCGAGGGATTCAAGATGATTACCCGTGTAACAAGCTATTGAGCTCTTTCCTATCACAAGAATGAAGTGAAACTGTAAGGTAAGTGTCGTGCAAAATCGGGACGGAAAAACTCGTCAAGAAGAAAACCCTGACAGGAAAACTACCGCGATTGATCTTGCAGGAACCTTGGGGGCTGAAATAAGCCAATGTTATGTGATAAGGAGAGGCACTACCTAACAAATACCTTATTAGTGAGGTTGTGCGGTGGGTGACATTCACTTCTTCTTCTGCAGCCCACGAGGAACTGGAATGCTTAAAGTTAGTGTCAGACGCTAAAGTAGTTAGTGTCAGACGCTGAAATAGTTAGTGTCAGACGCTGAAGTAGTTAGTGTTAGACGCTAAAGTAGCTAGTGTCAGACGCTGAAGTAGTTAGTGTCAGAAGCTGGAGTAGTTAGTGTCAGATGCTGAAGTAGGTACTGTCAGACGCTGGGGTAGTTAGTGTCAGACGCTGAAGTAGTGTTCATGGAACTGTGCTTGTTATGTGTTGAGTCGTATCTATCCAGTGCAGATATGTGCTGACGTAGTGAGTGCGTGAGCCTGTTTATAGAACCTAGTTGCTGAGTGTCGGAGGTGTGGTTTGATGAAAGACACTTCCAAGTCTCCTTGAAGAAGGGAATCTTGAGCATCTAGGTTATTATTATCAGACCCTTTTTTATAATAACTTTAGTCTATGTGTGCGTGAGTTACCTGCATGAAACCAGACGGGTGAATCGTAGGTAAGAATGCTGCGCAACATAGTTACGTTTATTGTGGTGGCCGCCCGTAACGAATGCGGGCTCGTTCTGTTGAGCTTAGTACAATTGTGTCAGTCTGATTGTTGCTCTGTTAAGGTTTTGGTTATATTAGGGCTTCAGGGAAGGGCCCTGTCAAGAAGGACACCAAGGTACTTGACTTGTTTCACCCAGTGAAGTGTGTGTGTTTAGTGCGTTTGGAGAGCAAGAGCGACTGACACGTGACTACATTCACTTCCACTCTCCTGTGGCTAAACCAGGATTCTACTGTTGTCAAGTGTTCCTGGAGTCTGGAATGTATTAGCTAGGGTTTCCAGGACTGAGAAGATAACTTAGTGTCATCTGCAAATATGGGAAACTGAGTGTTGGGTGTTGTAGGTATGTCGTTGATGTAGATTTTGAACAATGCTGTCTGAATTATTGAGCCCTGAGGGACTCCGACCCGTATTGTCATCAGTGTTAGAGAAGGGTAAACTGGCCTTCCACCTCTACTAATCGCTGAACTCCCTTATGTGTATCTTAATTCTCTTACAAACTCTCGAGTTATGGTTGTGAATCATTCGGGCATCCCTCCTATCGTCCTTGACAAACGTTCTCATCTCGATAAGGGCATTACCTCTCACGTAAAGTAAACATTATATATAAGCTTATTAAGAGATATTTTCTGAATGAGTGATGATTAATAAGGTTTAAGTTGAAATGCGTTAAGGGTTCTAATCGTAAGATATTTAGGAGGCAGAATAGAACCCTGGAACAGGTATGCTTCCATCACATTCCAGAGCACAGTATGAGGTTCTTAAAATAATTCCTACATTAAAATTTTCAATCAGTAAGAATCACAGACCGTTTCATAAGAGATCTTTAGCCCATATTAAATGCCAAAAACACTTCTTTTATAAAAAATAACAGACTGCAAAACTAACCAATAGGGGAAATTGTTTGGAAGGATTTTAACAATAGTATATGAGTTCCTGGTTAAAACAGTTCATAGATGTAATTAATTATGCTTTTAGGAAATTCGTAAATGTTAATAAATATTGTTATTTGGATGAAAATGCAATGCTATTTGCCAAGTTAATTGTTCAGATTGATATGTTATTTGCCTTGTTAATTGATCAGATTGATATATTATTTGCCTTGTAAATTGTTTAGATTGATATGTTATTTGCCTTGGCATTAATTTAGAATAATTTACTATTTGCCTTGATAATAATTTAGAATGGAATGTTATTTTCTTTGTTAATTGTATAGAATAATGTTTGATAATAGTTTAGAATGATATGTTACTTGCCTTGGCATTTGTTTATAATGATGTGTTATTTGGCTTGGTAATTGTTTAGAATGATATGTTATTTGCCTTGGCATTAATTTAGAATAATTTACTATTTGCCTTGATAATAATTTAGAATGGAATGTTATTTTCTTTGTTAATTGTATAGAATAATATTTGATAATAATTTAGAATGATATGTTACTTGCCTTGGCATTTGTTTTTAATGATGTGTTATTTGCCTTGGCAGTTGTTTAGAATAATGTGCTATTTGCCTTGATAATAATTTAGAATGGAATGTTATTTTCTTTGTTAATTGTATAGAATAATATTTGATAATAGTTTAGAATGATATGTTACTTGCCTTGGCATTTGTTTATAATGATGTGTTATTTGCCTTGGTAGTTGTTTAGAATAATGTGCTATTTGCCTTGATAATAATTTAGAATGGAATGTTATTTTCTTTGTTAATTGTATAGAATAATATTTGATAATAGTTTAGAATGATATGTTACTTGCCTTGGCATTTGTTTATAATGATGTGTTATTTGGCTTGGTAGTTGTTTAGAATAATGTGCTATTTGCCTTGATAATAATTTAGAATGGAATGTTATTTTCTTTGTTAATTGTATAGAATAATATTTGATAATAGTTTAGAATGATATGTTACTTGCCTTGGCATTTGTTTATAATGATGTGTTATTTGGCTTGGTAATTGTTTAGAATGATATGTTATTTGCCTTGGCATTAATTTAGAATAATTTACTATTTGCCTTGATAATAATTTAGAATGGAATGTTATTTTTCGTGTTACTTATTTGGAATAATGTGGTATTTGCTTTGATATAAGTATAGAATGATATGTGATTTGCCTTGGAAATTGATTATAATGATGTGTTATTTGCCTTGGTAGTTGTTTAGAATAATGTGCTATTTGCCTTGATAATAATTTAGAATGGAATGTTATTTTCTTTGTTAATTGTATAGAATAATATTTGATAATAGTTTAGAATGATATGTTACTTGCCTTGGCATTTGTTTATAATGATGTGTTATTTGCCTTGGTAGTTGTTTAGAATAATGTGCTATTTGCCTTGATAATAATTTAGAATGGAATGTTATTTTCTTTGTTAATTGTATAGAATAATATTTGATAATAATTTAGAATGATATGTTACTTGCCTTGGCATTTGTTTATAATGATGTGTTATTTGCCTTGGTAGTTGTTTAGAATAATGTGCTATTTGCCTTGATAATAATTTAGAATGGAATGTTATTTTTCGTGTTACTTATTTGGAATAATGTGGTATTTGCTTTGATATAAGTATAGAATGATATGTGATTTGCCTTGGAAATTGATTATAATGATGTGTTATTTGGCCTGGTAATTGTTTATAATAATGTGCTATTTGCCTTAGAAATAGTTTAGAATGATATGTGATTTGCCTTGGCAATAGTTTAGAATAATATGTTATTTGCCTTGGCAACTTGGCAATTGTTTATAATGATGTATTATTTGGCTTGGTAATTGCTTAGAATGATGTGGTTTTGTGTTTGACTCGTTAATTGTTTTAATGATATTTTATTTGCCTTGTAAATTGTTTGGGATATCATGCTTTGTGCCTTTTAATTGTTTATAATGATGTATTATTTGCCCTGTTAATTGTTTAGAATGATATGGTATTAATTTGACTTGTAAATTATTTATAATGATATGATAGTTAAGAATGTCGTGATGTTTGCCTTGTTAATTGATTAGAATGATATGTTACGTGACTTGTAATTTTTTAGAACGATATATTGTTTGGATGTTATTGTTTAGAATGTGTTATTTGAATACTAGGCTGAGAAAACGAGAATGTTATTTCGATTGGAAATAACGATAACAAGTAAACCTTATTGTAAAACTGGTCTAATTAGATCAATTATAATTATTTTCCTTGGATAATTGCTACATACACACACAAATACAGTTTGCCAATTGTTACTTTAGTTACTGTCTACACTCATACTATAAATAAGTATTTAAAATGGAATATATGAGTCAGCCATTTGTATTTTACTATAGGTAAACTATGTCTTGTAAGTGTTTGTGAAGGCAGGAGGAATGTTGATTATATGACGTCACTGTCCAACAACAAAGAGATTTGTTCTTTCCTTGAATGACACTCTACGAACGCCTTACCTAACACAATCATAAATTCGAATGTATATTCTAGAAATATAAATTTATATTCTAGAAAGATAGTATAACAACACTTTTAAATTTTAACTCCAACTTTTGTATAACACGATCTTATGTTGAGTGGTAATTTAGAAATGACTAACTCAAAATAATAAAAGTTACTGCCATGCTTTTAAACAGAAAGTTTGCCAGAACTCAATTTCTTTCTTTAATAAAAGTACTCTTGTTTCATTTGTACGTTTCACTCAAATCAAGCACTTCTTGTCCTTATTAACTTAATATTTGAAGTGCCTCTTGTTTTTGTCATTTTATTATATTGTAGCTGTCTAGCGCCTTGCTTTCTGAAGGCGGTTGAAAAGTCAGGCTTGTTCCTGTGAACATCATCGACTTGATATTCCAGTACTGCTGATGATGTGTAGATGATGTTACTTTGAAACCAAGTCCAAAGCTAAGGTCGGGTTACTGGCACCCTGTGAGCCAGCTGTAGAGCTGAGCGCTCTTGCGTTGCTGGAGCCGCTCGAAGTATGTAATCTTTCCTTCCAAGACTTCTCCTCTGTGTAATCTCTTCTTGCAATGCGTCTGATCTGTACAATCTCTTTTTGTAAGGCGTCTGCTATGTGTAACTTTTCTTGTAATATTTTCTTGCAAAGCGTTTGTTCTGTGTAATCCTATCTTGATTTTACTACTCTCTTCATTCTCTAAGAATTTGTTACTATTTAAAATTTTGTTGCTTTACAAATGATTAGGCCTATATATATATATATATATATATATATATATATATATATATATATATAGGTTTATATATATATAAACCCCCTAAAACCCTAAAAAACCCTAAAACCCTATAAACCCCTAAAATATTAAAAATCGTTATTAAAATATTTACTTACTTCTTCTAGCAGCCATCCAGCTGCTTAGTGTGGCCACTGGCCCTATATCCCGTATAGGCTACGCAGTCTATACTAGAGTCCAATTTGAGCGGTTTGTCAGGATGGTATCCAGCTCATTGGGCTTTCCTCTTAGTATGTGTGTCTATATACATTTCTCATTTTTAAAACCTTTAAAATACTTTGGTTGCAGAAAATTCCAACTGATCCCGACCTTTACTAGAATCTCCCCGGAAGAACTGCACCAGAAGAGAGCAAGGATAGGGCATCTGGTACCTAAGTCTTAGCTGACAACTTGGCGGACACTCATACCTGTCTTGCATGCAGGGGGGGGGGGTATACCCATGGATATACCCAGCGGAAGGACCAATAAACAGGACACCACCCTAAAATAACCGCTCATGATTTTTGTAACTCAAAGTTGTAAGTTACGATTTGAAGTAGCAACACTCCCTGATGAGGATTACTTTGTCTCTGAAACACGTATGAGTTAATAAATGAATAATTTGTGAGATTTGTGTATGTTTTTATTTGTTTTAACATAACCTCACAAACTAAGCTTAAAAAATAGTTGTATAAATATTTATACTGAACAAACCTTTTATAAGATTCATCTTTAGGACTTAGAGTTCCGAAATAAATAATTTTATCGTGAATTTGTTTTCTTTATCGATTATTTAAGTTTCGATTAAAATTTTAAAAACAATGTAAAATATGTTGTAAGCTTTGTATCTAGCGGTTTACGCCCATAAGCTCCGAGCTTTCTATCTATGTTCCCTAAATTAATACCCTTACTAGAAAGCACAAGAAAGATTTTTTTTTATCACAAAAGGACTTTACCAAATCCAAAAGCTTCTTTATGTAAACCATGAAAGGTAGAAAGCCGACTAGAACCGATACATTTCTCCCGGCCCCCTTTTTGTGGCACTTCAGTAGAGAAAATCAATTCCCAACGGTAAGTCCGAACAGTAGCCAGCATATTAGCTTCTATAAATACATTTCAATACGGCATTTGCCTATTACCTGTTATCTGATACTGCATTTGTGCCTGAG
This sequence comes from Prosapia bicincta, assembly GCA_036971475.1. NCBI lineage: Eukaryota > Metazoa > Arthropoda > Insecta > Hemiptera > Cercopidae > Prosapia > Prosapia bicincta. The sequence continues at coordinate 224,383,333 of JBAIZL010000001.1, read as the reverse complement.
GTGAAAACCAGGTCTCCTTGGCAACGATAGTTTCTAAAAGAAGTTGAAGTGGGTAAAATAAATTCAGTAATTTTGTAGGGAAATTCTATTACAATATGTAACTATTAGTTACATATTTTTTATTTAAAACTATTATAAATTTTATAATACATATATATATATATATATATATATATATATATATATATATATGTGTGTGTGTGTGTGTATGTAAGAATGGACCACAACAGAATAGTTAAACCATCAGAGTTACCTAGAATAAAAATGTTTGAAAAGAATTGATTTTAAATTCCTCCCAAACTGTAAACAAATACTTTTCTCAAATGAAAGTTTTCTCAATCGAATAAAAAATTAACTGGTCTTCAATTTTCTAAATATTTTTTTGAAGAAATGTTTTTACATTACAAACAAATATTTACCAAAAATGTAATTCATAATCTATCTATATATATATATATATATATATATATATATATATATATATATATATATATATATATATATATGTGTGTGTGTGTTTGTGTGTGTGTGTGTGTGTGTATCTGTGTGTGTATTTTGAGTCAAATCTAATACAAAGTCGAATTAAAAATAAAATTTAAAAAATGGTGTTAATAAAGTAATTGAATTTTAATAAAAACCGTTTGTTTTTTAAATTCTCTTATATGGATATATGTATATAAGAGAATTTAAAACTGAAAAAGGTGTTTTTTAAAATTCAATTAAGTAATTAAAATAAATTTTTCATAATTTTATATTTTAGTTATTATATATATATATATATATATATATATATATATATATATATATATAAACACGTGTGTGTGTGTGTGTGTTTGTTTGTATGTGTTTTAGTTATATATATAATTAATGAATAAAAATATTTCATACAAGAATAGTGTCAATTTATATATTTTCCTATATATATTTGAACAGAAAAATATAAAAATTAAAACTATTCTTGTATGAAATACTTCTATTCATTAACTATATTACAAGAAAATCTATCACTATATTTAATATGTTAATGATTTTAACCGTGTCTGCAAAGGTTTATTGGGTTTTTAACTAATATTTTAACTTTATTAGCTGTCAAGGGTTGTTTTTTTATGTTATAAAATGAGTTTTGTAATTTATGTTTTAATGAATAATTTAAACTTTATTCCTAATTTTAGTTATATATTTTTCATAAATTACATATTACGTATTAAGAATACAATATAAGAGTACGAAAATAATTTATGGTAAAACTGAAAATGTTTTCAGTAAAGAAAATTTAAATTCACTGAAAAACGTTTTTTTTTAAAATAAAGTTGTCATTTGACGTTTAAATTGTCTTTTTATTGAAATGATAAAATTACAATTTATTGAAACAATGGAAGGGATCAGGGAGTGTGCGCGCATGACTACAATCCGCCTCTAGCTCCCCAAACGCCGCTGCTGTCAGTTCGGTTCGGGCGACGAAAGGCAACACTACGTCCGTCAAGATGATGGCAATTCCACCTGTTGGCATTGACACAGGATTCTCGGAGTTCCCGGACACGTTCCAGGACTTCTTCTCGAAACTGAGCGACGAAAACGACGAAAGCATAACGTCACTGCTCGAGGACAAGTTGATCCCGCGGAGCAACAAGCGGCAACAAGACCGGAGGTGGGTGATGACGCGAAGGTCCTTCCACCGGCGACCTGTGGATTACATAAACAAAGAGATTCCCGACGCGTCGTATTCACCGGCCACGGCGAGACGGAGGTCGTCGTCCATAGCCGTTGCGAGGCAACCTCCCGACTTGCATCGGTTCTTACAGGCGGAACAACAAAGACCGTGGGGCCATCTCAGTCCGGGCAACGCGTGCTCTCCTTCCGTCAGTCCTTGTAACTCCAGACCGGTGTCTCCCAGGCCCAGGACCAGTGGCCCGAACAACAACTACCGATGTCGGACTGCTTCCATGCCTGTAGTTTCTAGAAATAAGGTAACACAATAATAAATTTCAATAATTCTTACCTTTGCGATGTTACGTACCAATTAATGCACGACCTTTAATTTACATTAAAAATAAACTTACGCACAGGTTATATTTAAGCTATTTTGTGAGTTAAGACGATTGTTAAATAACTATATATAAACTCATAGTTATAAACACTTTATTCTCATACTCAGTAAGGTTATTACACAATCTCAACTGCAATTAAAATTTTTGTATGTATCAAAACTTTATTTAGTTGGAATTGTGATTGTGTAGCTCCACTGATGACGACGATATTATCCATTGAAACGCGTATGAGAATGAAGTGTTTATAATTGTAAGTAAATGTCATATTTTCATTACTTACATCCTAGTATATAATAAAAAATGGCACTGGTCAATATGACAAATGCATTTTTTATTTTCTCATAAATATTATTGATTAAAATATACTTTAAGCAATTGGGGAATTTCGTGTTTCGCGTTGGAAAATTATCATTATAAAATCAGACGGTATTTATGACCACTATATCTCACGCTACACACAGCATTTGCCCACTAATTTTGTGAATGTGTGCACAAAACTATCGTAAAATGGATTGTTAGTGTAGAAAGAAACTTTACTAGCTGAACAAATATTTTTTAGTTTAATATTTTACTACAAATTATATAATTTAAGAAATATGTTTTGCAATATTACTATTACAAACAAAAATTACACTTATGGTTGGCTTTATTCGTTTTATACCAGGCTATAACCATATTAACCAGTATTTTTCACAATGGGAAATAATTTCAAACATTCAGGTATATTTTCTGTTTCATTCGTTTTGAACTTCGAAATTCGCGGCTATTTACCGGTTTA
>JBAIZL010000001.1:224345507-224373007 GCA_036971475.1 Prosapia bicincta | reverse complement strand
AATTCTCTTAGGTGGTAAAGTTTTCAATTTATCTGAAATATTTTTTAAATTGAAAATTAATTTTTAATAAGTGTGTGTTTAGCAACCCTTTTTCTTACTTGGCTTGTTTTTTATATGTTTTAAATAAGATTGGTTATCTAATTGACTTTTTTTTATGATGATAGAATTTTTTGAATGTGGAAAGGATTAGTATACAAGACCAAATCAAACCTGGTAAACACAGATCGTACATTGATGTCATGATAATCGGCGAAGTATTGTCGTTTGAAATAAACGAATTCAAGACTTAGTAATGTGTATTAACAAGGACTTTATACCAATAACATGGTTCAGAGCCAGGATAGAGCTCCTTCAGGGTAGAAACAGGGTCATGCGGTATCTAAGGATACCATGTGGTCAAGCATTACGCTAAGCCCACGAAGTTTCACTTTAGGATTTAATTTTAACTGGCTGAGTCCATCTGGGGGTTGAAAAACAAATAAGTTCTTTACCGTTACGAGAATCGATCCCAGAACCTTCGGGCTAGCAGTCAAGCGCCATAATGCCTTTATCACTGATTCACATATTGAGACATAACATTTAGGATCTCATTCTTTCGAGGCGTTTTGATAGCTTCAAGGTAAAAAAATCAAGAGAAACATTGATTTTGTAAGGTTTTAGATGACCGTAAAGGGGTAGGGGTTGAATATTTTTTTCAAAAATTGTAATTATTTAGGATGTCGCCGAAAGTGTTTTTTTTTTTTGTACTTGTTATAAATGTCTGCATCGGCCGGTAAAATTTTCCGACCGAAATCGCTTACGTTGCTAAAGTAAACAATTACCTTTGAATTATATTAAAAACTTGTTATACATTGCTATTTATAACTATTAGTCAGAGTTCTGTATGTTTACTATTATACACAAAATGCTTTTAATTCATATAATCCAATTTGTGTCTCATAGTATTAAAAATGCCCTAAGCTAATGTGGAAAGTGCCTCCCGAGAAATTTCATTAAGTTGGCAGTATTAATTCCTTTTGCACGTCTTACAAAGCTTCGATGTCTGCTTTTAAAAAACTACTTTAATATGAATAATATAAAACTCGGAAAGTGAAAATTATTTTATATTTTCAACATTTTTCATATTCTGTATAACCATTTATTACATAATTATAGTTTCATTTTTGCCGTTAAAAATATTTCCTTCATTTTATGAAAATTATTATTTTTTATTAATTTTGCTTAGGTTTGGTTACAAAAATACTTGCACTTTAAAAGACCTGCAACATTCAAAAAACTAAAAAAATAGTGCGAATATATTTGATTTTTATCTTATTTAATAGTTTTATTGGTACAATTTTAGACAAACAATTTGTCATTCCTCTTTAATTGCAAATAAAACACCTGGAAGTTGAGAAAACGATCGGTAGAAAGGCAAACGAGAGCAAAAATGTTGTTATTGGGTTTTAATTATGTTATCGATTTGACAAATCAGGAATTAAAAACAAGTAACTCAATTGATCTTGATTTTTAAAAAATCTAAAAGGTTTCTTAAAAGGATTCGACTGTCAGACGTATCTGAAGAATTCTTGCTTCAAAAATTTGAATACAAATATCTCAAACATTATTACCATATTAAAATCGTTATATTTTTATTAAAATGAAAATTATTATTTTTACAAACCGATAAATATTTGAATAACAACATTTCACTTAAATAATGCACGAAACCAAAACTAACATAACGAATGTGTTTGTATTTATTTATAATTTAAACTTATTTATAGTGGTAAAATTATTTATTTTATTATTTTTAGCGATTTGCTTGTTTATCAATATGTAAAAGTGCTATAATCGATATATATATATATATATATATATATATATATATATATATATATATATATATATATATATATATATATATATCGCAATATGTATTCTTGTGTATTAATAAAGAACATAAGTCAAAATACAAATACAAGAATTATAATTGAATTTACAATTCAAAGCTTTTCGTTGGCTAACAGTACCAACATCATCAGGAATACTAGAGACCAAATATAGTATTTCTAGGGTCTCTAGTATTCCTGATGATGTTGGTACTGTTTACCAACGAAAAGCTTTGGATATAAAATAATAAATATTCTTGTATTTGAATAACCTATGTTGTTTTAAATTATTAAACAAGAAAACGTATTATATATATATATATATATATATATATATATATATATATATATATTTTAAAACAACACAGGTTATTCAAATACAAGAATATTTATTATTTTAAATCCAAAGCTTTTCGTTGGCAAACAGTACCAACATCATCAGGAATGAAAATTACAATAATGTAAGCTATAGGCCTAGAACATATGTTTATTTAGAAATAGAATTGTTGCTAAATTTATACAAATTGCCAAATTTATTTTGTTGCTGTAACATTATAGACATTGAATATAGTATCAAATTTAGAATGTAATTGTACTTGTTCTTTTATTAATTTGTTATTATTATTGTGTTTATATATTTCGAATGCTTCATATATATTCATTCTTAAACCCTTATTAATTTCTTTTATAAGTCTCATATTTTCTATATTTGGAAATTGGTGCTTATTATTAATACAATGATTTGCGAAATTTGATTTATATATTTCTGGATTAAAGCCATTTTTTGATTATATGGATGATTAGATTTATTTGGTATAATTTGGTTATAAAATGGCTGCTTTATATAACTTATTATATATAATGCATAAAATACCCATGAATGAAGAAAATAAAATAAAAGAAAAAAACATAATTTATCAAATTGCATTAGAAAACGGTTATAAAAAGAAAACTGTTGACAAACTTAATTATAATATTTTTAATAAACAAAATTATAATTTAATTTGCAATAATAATAATAATAATACAATATGGACTTCATTTTTATTTATAGGCCATGAAATAAAAAATATCACCAAATTATTTAGAAATACAAATATCAAAATTGCATACAAAACTAATAACAAAATAATAAACATAATAAATAACAATAATAAAACAATTAATATGCATGAAAAAGGAGGTGCTTATAAATTAGAATGCAAAAATTGTAATAAAGCTTATATAGGTCAAACAAAGAAAAAATTAAAAGAAAGATATAAAGAACATTTAAATGCCTACATTAATCCAGAAATATATAAATCAAATCATTGTATTAATAATAAGCACCAATTTCCAAATATAGAAAATATGAAACTTATAAAAGAAATTAATAAGGGATTAAGAATGAATATATATGAAGCATTCGAAATATATAAACACAATAATAATAACAAATTAATAAAAGAACAAATACAATTACATTCTAAATTTGATACTATATTCAATGTCTATAATGTTACAGCAACAAAATAAATTTGGCAATTTGTATAAATTTAGCAACAATTCTATTTCTAAATAAACATATGTTCTAGGCCTATAGCTTACATTATTGTAATTTTCATTCCTGATGATGTTGGTACTGTTTGCCAACGAAAAGCTTTGGATTTAAAATAATAAATATTCTTGTATTTGAATAACCTGTGTTGTTTTAAATTATTAAACAAGAAAACGTATTTTATATTTATATATATATATATATATATATATATATATATATATATATATATTTATATATATAATTTATATATATTAACCTGCCGTGATAAAAAAATGTCAATAATAACGTAAATTCTTTTTGAAGCGTTTTGATAGTTTCAAGGTAAAGAAATCAAAGGTAAACATTGATTTTGTAAGGTTTTAGATGCCCGTAAAGGGCGAGGGGGTTGAATATTTTTTCAAAACTTGTAATTATTTGGAATATCGCCAAAAGTGTTTTTTTTTTTTTTTTTTTTTTTTTTTTTTTTTTTTTTTTTTTTTGTGTTTGGTATTTGTTATAAATGTCTGCATCGACCGACCGGTAAAACTTTCCGACCGAAATCAAAAAATATTATATTAATTTTTTGTAATATTAATATATAAAATTTATACATATTAAATATATATATAAAAACTCTGAGAAAATACTGTTATTGGTTTTCATGTAGAAGGCTTTTGCGGTATTTCAATGTTATTTCATCACCAGTGCACCAACCATTGCCCACTTGTATTTTCCGCATACATGATATATACATGCTCAAAAATTCACGAAGATAAGATGAGAAGAAATTAATATAAATTACAAAGTTCCAAAACATTAAAGAAAATAATACAATAAAAAGTAAAGAAGTTTTTTATTACAAAAATATTTGTTATAAAAATTAAAAAAATAAAAATTGACCTCAATATTTTGACAAAAAATTAAACTCACGTAAACATGGTCCAAATAAAATCGTATTTTCTGGATAAAGAGTCACAAACAATTTTTTAAGGGTGAGTTTTAATTCAATGTGTTTTAAACTGGAACCGTGAGGGAAATTAAGTTCTCGCATGGCCAGAGGTAATTTGAAGTTTTACAAATGACATTCTAATTTTCCATTGGACTGTGTTTTTGTGTGGAATTGCGTATTGATTTTGTAATGAAACTTATGATTCTCGCATTATCGTACTAAGACCAAATACACACAATGTAATACCCTACCGGGTGGTTTTGCTTGTTTGGCTCTGTATTACGTAGTTTTATTTTAATATTAATGATCTTAGTTTTATCGTTGAAGTTATATATTTAACAGTCTGAATAATAATCCACGAAATATTCTGTAAAAAAATATTCAGTTAAAGATAAAGAGATCGAGTTGTAAGCACTTTGTAATACGTAATTATACAGGGCAGCAATATTTTCATGAAATGAAATATTCAGTACTGCTTGAAGAGATTTAGATTAAGAATCAAACAAATCGAGGCAAACATCTAAATATACAACCGTCTCTGTCTCTCTCCTCCTTTCATTTCGTCTGTCTCTGTCTGTGTGTTGTCCCACTTTCTTCTTATATATATTATCACTTTTTATTTGACTTCTCTCTCTCTCTCACCCTCTCTGTCTCTCTCTGTCTGTCTGTCTCTCTCTCTTTCTCTCTCTCTCTCTCTCTCTCTCTCTCTCTCTCTCTCTCTCTCTCTCCCTTTCTCATTCCCGCTTTACCTCAATCTGTTTTCTCCCTGTGGCTGCTTTTATTCTGTGTGTAATCTCAGTTTACTCTTTTTCCCTCTCTTTTAATCTTTTGTTCCACCTATATGACTCTTTCCTTATCTCTCCATCTCTAATTTACGCACTTTTTTCTTACATGTCTATAAGTGAAAAAAAATTTTATCGTTAAAAGTTTCAAGACAAACTAATTAAAATTCGAAAACAATATCCTTATAAAATTGTTCATCCTTATATTCACCCTTTAACTCCGATAAATTCTCCTAATATCCCAATATATTCACCTTTACGCCCTATATGTTCGCCTTATTCTTCCTATAACCAACTTAATGTTTTCTAGTACTTCCCCCATTGCATTATTTCTATATCTACTATAATTTCTCCTAATACCCGAAACCTATTCCCATGTATACCCTGAATGTCTTTCCTTTTCCCATTATATGTTCTACCTAATTACCTCTTCCTGTACACTCTCTATCTCTCAATATACTCAAAATATGTTGACTAATTCCTACACCCCCTATATGGCCACCATATACCCACAACCAATTCCCATATACCCCCTATATGTCTACCTATAACCCCAATATATTCTTCCTATACCGGCTATATGTTCTCCTTATACCCGCAATATATTCCCATATACGCATTTTACGTCTCCCTATAATCCCAATATATTCTTTATATATGTTCTCCTGATACACCCAACAATTCTCCATATTCAAGCTGTATGTCTCCCTATAATCCCAATATATTCTTTATATATGTTCTCCTGATACACCCAACAATTCTCCATATTCAAGCTGTATGTCTCCCTATAACCCCAATATATTCTTTATATATGTTCTCCTGATACAGCCAACAATTCTCCATATTCAAGCTGTATGTCTCCCTATAACCCCAATATATTCTTTATATATGTTCTCCTGATACACCCAACAATTCTCCATATTCAAGCTGTATGTCTCCCTATAACCCCAATATATTCTTTATATATGTTCTCCTGATACAGCCAACAATTCTCCATATTCAAGCTGTATGTCTCCCTATAACCCCAATATATTCTTTATATATGTTCTCCTGATACACCCAACAATTCTCCATATTCAAGCTGTATGTCTCCCTATAACCCCAATATTTTCTTCCTATAGCGACTATATGTTCTCCTGATACACCCAACGATTCTCCATATTCAAGCTGTATGTCTCCCTATAACCCCAATATATTCTTTATATATGTTCTCCTGATACACCCAACAATTCTCCATATTCAAGCTGTATGTCTCCCTATAACCCCAATATATTCTTTATATATGTTCTCCTAATACACCCAACAATTCTCCATATTCAAGCTGTATGTCTCCCTATAACCCCAAAATTTTCTTCCTATAGCGACTATATGTTCTCCTGATACACCCAACAATTCTCCATATTCAAGCTGTATGTCTCCCTATAACCCCAATATATTCTTTATATATGTTCTCCTAATACACCCAACAATTCTCCATATTCTAGCTGTATGTCTCCCTATAACCCCAATATATTCTTCCTATACCGGCTATATGTTCTCCTTATACCCCAAATATATTCCCATATACGCATTTTACGTCTCCCTACAATCCCATTATATTCTTTATATATGTTCTCCTGATACACCCAACAATTCTCCATATTCAAGCTGTATGTCTCCCTATAACCCCAATATATTCTTTATATATGTTCTCCTGATACACCCAACAATCCTCCATATTCAAGCTGTATGTCTCCCTATAACCCCAATATATTCTTTATATATGTTCTCCTGATACACCCAACAATTCTCCATATTCAAGCTGTATGTCTCCCTATAACCCCAATATATTCTTTATATATGTTCTCCTGATACAGCCAACAATTCTCCATATTCAAGCTGTATGTCTCCCTATAACCCCAATATATTCTTTATATATGTTCTCCTGATACACCCAACAATTCTCCATATTCAAGCTGTATGTCTCCCTATCACCCCAATATTTTATTCCTATAGCGACTATATGTTCTCCTGATACAGCCAACAATTCTCCATATTCAAGCTGTATGTCTCCCTATAACCCCAATATATTCTTTATATATGTTCTCCTGATACACCCAACAATTCTCCATATTCAAGCTGTATGTCTCCCTATAACCCCAATATTTTCTTCCTATAGCGACTATATGTTCTCCTGATACACCGAACAATTCTCCATATTCAAGCTGTATGTCTCCCTATAACCCCAATATATTCTTTATATATGTTCTCCTGATACACCCAACAATTCTCCATATTCAAGCTGTATGTCTCCCTATAACCCCAATATTTTCTTCCTATAGCGACTATATGTTCTCCTGATACACCCAACAATTCTCCATATTCAAGCTGTATGTCTCCCTATAACCCCAATATATTCTTTATATATGTTCTCCTAATACACCCAACAATTCTCCATATTCTAGCTGTATGTCTCCCTATAACCCCAATATATTCTTCCTATACCGGCTATATGTTCTCCTTATACCCCAAATATATTCCCATATACGCATTTTACGTCTCCCTACAATCCCATTATATTCTTTATATATGTTCTCCTGATACACCCAACAATTCTCCATATTCAAGCTGTATGTCTCCCTATAACCCCAATATATTCTTTATATATGTTCTCCTGATACACCCAACAATTCTCCATATTCAAGCTGTATGTCTCCCTATAACCCCAATATTTTCTTCCTATAGCGACTATATGTTCTCCTGATACACCCAACAATTCTCCATATTCAAGCTGTATGTCTCCCTATAACCCCAATATATTCTTCCTATAGCGACTATATGTTCTCCTGATACACCCAACAATTTACCATATTCAACTTTTATGTTTCCCTTTAACTCCAATATATTCTTCCTATACCGATTATATATTCTCCTTATATCCCGAATATATTCCCATATACACCCTCTAAAGTCTTCCTCTTCCCCTAATATATTCTTCCTATACCCACTATAAATTTTCCCCAATACTTTCCCATAAGCACATATTATCTCCCCACCTTTTGTTACGACATAACTGCTGCCCTTACATTGATAAATAACAGAAGTACTTAAACCTCTAAAGTAGGCGCCGTACACATCATACAATATTCATTGATCATTTCAAAGAAGTTAGATCAAAATTGCTCCCACTGATCTGGTTCTTTTCGATTTTATGTGTTGGCAATACTGAAACACCAGTAATCCCGTTATAAACGTTATTGTTGTAAATTTAAACGAAGAAAACTGTATAGGTAATTGTATCTTATAAATTACAATATATTTTTATTAATTTATATTTATTGATATTGTATTTCTAAATGAATAGCTATGTACTATTTAAATTTCAATAAATTACTAAAATTCAATTAGTAAACGTAGATAATAATGAATTCATCCGATCCGTCATTAATGTACTACTGCAAGAAATAAATACATGTTGTGATGAAGACAGCCTGTTACGGTGATAGTGATACAATACAAAAATAATTCCTGGAATATTCTTTGGTGAGAGATTTAAATTATACTTAAATAACAAAAACTAAGGAAACGTTCCCGATTAATCTTAATAATATGTGTAGCAAAAAGTGTTAAAGTATCCGTAATTGGATGTAACTTAGCGCTGTGTTTTAGCCTTTAGTAGTTAAAGCTGCCCTACATATTTACCTTCCTAATTGTGTAGTTTGTTATAAGTCTTCCTCTTCAACTAAGTTTTTTGTTTATATTTCTGTTCTTGAATTAAATTTATTCATTTGGATATTTTATTACTTTAGTTACCCATTTTGGTAAATCGTAACCATGATATTATTTCTATTCATTTTAATGTTAATAGTTAATAGATACTCAATTAAAATATTTCAGTATTTCTTAACGTAAACTTTTAAAGAACTTTACAAGAGTAATAAAATGAGTAAAGCTTTTTAATCAACTAAAAAATGTAAGTTTTATAAAAACATTTTTCGAACATTTTTTTGAGAAAAAATGTTTTGTTTAAAAAGAAAAGTAGGATACCTCGTCACATATTTAGGTTAGATTTGAAACGCCGGATTTCTTATGCCTCTATAATATTTTACTTGGCATATTTTATGAAATAATACACTGTACAATACGCATGATGAACAGAGATACGAGAAGAAAAGGCTGGAAAAGAAAGACAAAGGTACGGCAGCCGCTAATGTCCCATAACTTGAGTGCGCGATGAAGGCTGGCTAAGAAGGACCATTATGGCCGACTCCACCGATAATGACCTCGTTGGGAGATGGAATGGAAGAAGGCATCTAACTAATCCAATTTTCGAGACCTTCAAAGTATAATATAGGACAATATGACAGACCAGTGTCTTGGTAGAGGCGTAAACAAACAATAGAATGGATGGTCTTGCCTTTTAAAACGGCAAATTTAATTTGAAGAAAAAGAACCTCTCATTGGCACGGTTCAAAACTTCCGTGCATAGGTGTCCAAGAGGATAAAGGAAATAGCCAAGTAAATTCTGTATTGAATTGATCCAGGGTTCAAGTGACTTTGTAAGTGATAGCTTGCAGCTGGTTTGCTACTGATGGTGGTTTCAGGTGATGAAGAAACACGATGTTGACACGAAGTCTGACGAGTATTTCTCGGGCTTGTTCGATGGGGGAAGAAGCAGAAAAATCTTTTAGTCGAAAGTTCATTACCTCCCTGAGTTTACTGGAAGATTTTCTTACTTGAAGCTGTTTTAAGCAAACAAAGAACTTAGTTTATTGAACAGAGATTCTGGTAGATTTTGTAGCTATGGTAGTAGATTTTGTCATTAAGCTGTTAGACTTTATGGTTATATTGTAGAGACTTGCTATACTTTGTAGTTGTGTTACAGACTTTGTGGCTTTGCTGCTAAACTTTGTGGCTTTACTGCTAGACTTTGTGTTCATGCCACTAGATTTTGAGGCTACGCTGCTAGACTTTGTGATCATGCCACGAGACTTTATAGACATATTGCCCGACTTTGTGGTTATGCTCACAGACTTTGTGGCCATGCTGCTAGACTTTGTGGCTATACTACTAGACTTTGTGGCTATACTACTAGACTTTGTGGCTATACTACTAGACTTTGTGGCTATACTACTAGACTTTGTGGCTATACTACTAGACTTTGTGGCTATACTACTAGACTTTGTGGCTATACTACTAGACTTTGTGGCTATACTACTAGACTTTGTGGCTATACTACTAGACTTTGTGGCCATGCTGCTAGACTTTGTGGCCATGCTACTAGACTTTGTGGCTATACTACTAGACTTTGTGGCTATACTACTAGACTTTGTGGCTATACTACTAGACTTTGTGGCTATACTACTAGACTTTGTGGCTATACTACTAGACTTTGTGGCTATACTACTAGACTTTGTGCCTATACTATTAGACTTTGATGCTGTGTTGCCTCTGTGAAAAAGTTTCAGTTTGGAGAGTCGATGTAAAATGAATCCATAAAGATTGTTTGACGTGGAGAGAGTTTTATCACTATTTTTTTCAGACAACAATGCACTCTAGACTGACCGCCTAAACACAATACTCACAGCTCGTGATGGCTTTCTCTGAATGAGCATACAAATGAAAGTATCGAAGAAGAAGGCATCGGTACGCTTTCCCAAACATCAATCTAACAAGCTCTGTTCTTAGTAAGAAGGTAATAAAAAGAGTTAGAAAGAAAAACAAAGGAGAAAAAAGAGAGCTCTTGTGGAAAAATAAAAATAAACAAAAAAAATCTATTTATGGACGATTTATTTATAAATAGTCTAGAAAGAATAAAATACCCAAATAAAATTTTGTTTTTTGTTATCCAGAAATAGTGGAATGTTTTAACGCTAAAATAAAAGCATAGAAAACTATGATATGTACGACTTGCACTTTGAAAGTTGGTTATTATTTTAAATATCGCAAACATTTGGAACAGAAAGCTTCAACATGTATTTAATATCTATTAAAATACACTATGGACGCTCTATTAATTTATATTTAATCATTAAAAACTCCAGTACTCTCCAGAAGCAAATATTATTTTTTAATTCTTTTAAAATAATTATTTTTTAAAATATTTTCTACTCTTTATAAAGATTGATTCGTGTATTTCCATAGAAGATAAATGAATATGCGAAAATTCAGCTCAATGGAACGTATTGAAGGGGGCGAGGATCCGATTACAAGATTTAACCCACATTAAATGCAATCAGTCGATTCAATAATTTTGTTTCAGCTCGTTTGTTAATACTTGAGAAAGACAGACTAAACTCTGATTTGTTCTTTTCCCATTCGTTACTCAAGTATACTTTACAAACGAGAAACGTTAAACCACTTTGCAAGTGACGTAAGCCATAAAAAAGTAGTTGAAATTTTTATAAAAATAAACATAGCGTAGATTTTTTATCGCATACAAAAATAATGTTTTTTTATGAACAGATCAATATGTTACATTACATAAATCATAGTTATTTTGCTACATATTTACAAAGTGTACAGTGATGAGGTTAGGTTATATTAAAGAAATGCGTTTACTAACGATGAAAAGTTTAGGTTATATTAAAGTTATAGGTTTACTAGCGTTGAAGAAGTTAGGTTATATTAAAGTAATATGTTTACTAGCGTTGAAGAGGTTAGGTTATATTAAAGTAATAGGTTTACTAGCGATGAAGAGGTTAGGTTATATTAAAGTAATAGGTTTACTAGCGTTGAAGAGGTTAGGTTATATGAAAGTAATAGGTTTACTAGCGATGAAGAGGTTAGGTTATATTAAAGTAATAGGTTTACTAGCGGTGAAGAGGTTAGGTTATATTAAAGTAATAGGTTTACTAGCGATGAAGAGGTTAGGTTATATTGAAATAATAAGTTTTCATGTGATGAAGAGGTTATGTTATATTAAAGTAAGAGGTTTACTAGCGATGAAGAGGTTAGGTTATATTCAAGTAATAGGTTTACTAGCGATGAAGAGGTTAGGTTATATTAACGTAATAGGTTTACTAGCGTTGAAGAGGTTAGGTTACATCAAAGTAATAGGTTTACTAGCGATGAAGAGGTTAGGTTATATTAAAGTAATAGGTTTACTACCGATGAAGAGGTTAGGTTATATTAAAGTAATAGGTTTACTAGCGTTGAAGAGGTTAGGTTATATTAAAGTAATAGGTTTACTAGCGATGAAGAGGTTAGGTTATATGAAAGTAATAGGTTTACTAGCGATGAAGAGGTTAGGTTATATTAAAGTAATAGGTTTACTAGCGGTGAAGAGGTTAGGTTATATTAAAGTAATAGGTTTACTAGCGATGAAGAGGTTAGGTTATATTAAAGTAATAGGTTTACTAGCGTTGAAGAGGTTAGGTTATATTAAAGTAATAGGTTTACTAGCGATGAAGAGGTTAGGTTATATGAAAGTAATAGGTTTACTAGCGATGAAGAGGTTAGGTTATATTAAAGTAATAGGTTTACTAGCGGTAACATTGAACAAGCAATGCGGAGGATATAGGTCTATGAGTATGAATGTATAAACCCTGAGTTTCTAACAATATACCATACTATATACTATGAAGCTATATTAAAATATAGTTTCAAATTATCGGGTTAGGTTTGTTTTTAAAAAAATGAAATATACTAACGTCAGATTCACGTAGCAACAAATGCAATTTTGTTGTCAAACCGAGGTTACTTGATCAAAGCGGCAGTGGCTTTCTTTACGAAGAAATATTTCTTCTACTTGTAATAATCAAACCTAACCTAAACGAGTACTATGTATCTGTATTTTAATATAGCTCAGTGTAAAATATTATGAGAATTCGAGTTATATGATAACGCAGTGTGTTTTAACAGTTAGGTTATGTTTACAAGGTTATAATTATCTGAAATCTTAAAAGCTGTGTGTGTGTTGTGACATTTAAAATAATATTTGTTTTAATATAATTTTATCTAACTTATGTAAATACAAAAAAATCGAGTTGATGCAGGAGGTGAAGTATAACCGTATGCTTTTTAAGGGCATCCGACAACTTTGAATGGGGTATTTTATACATTTAAAAAAATTTCCCTTTTTGGTTCTATACACTTTCCTGAGAGTGTGTGTAAGACTATTTATTATTAAAATGTATACTATTTACAATAATATGGTTTTCAAAGAAATGTTTAATTTTAGAACCTACCAAAAAAGATTTGTTTATTTTTACTAATATTTCAAAACCATGTGGCAAACAGTATAACAAGTATTTGAAACATTTCGAAACACAATTCACATAGAATGTGCATAATGCCTTAATGCAAGGGGAAAGTGATAGGGGAGAGGTGGGGGAAACATGCTAGCCTAGGGATTCAAACTATTGATTAACTATTTAGGAATGCCATATTGAACAATTTAGACGATATTACTAACAAGAGAACAGCAATCTATGCTACTTTGGATCACTGCCAGTCAACAGATGATAAACCATAAAATGATAAATAACGTCCGGCTGTGATGGTTGGTGTTTTTACCATTGAGGATAATAATGTAACCATAAAGAAAGCCATAAATGCTCCAATAAATGAATAGTTATAGATCACATTATTGCCCATTTATAAGCAGTTTTCTGACGTAATACTCCTTAAACGCTGCTTGTTGGGCAAGATGCAAAATACAAACGACCCTTTTCACAATGTTGCCTGTATCACCATGTTGCCTGTATCACCATGTTGCCTGTATCACCATGTTGCCTGTATCACCATGTTGCCTGTATCACCATGTCGCCTGTATCACCATGTCGCCTGTATCACCATGTCGCCTGTATCACCATGTCGCCTGTATCACCATGTCGCCTGTATCACCATGATGCCTGTATCACCATGTTGCCTGTATCACCATGTTGCCTGTATCACCATGTTGCCTGTATCACCATGTTGCCTGTATCACCATGTTGCCTGTATCACCATGTTGCCTGTATCACCATGTTGCCTGTACCACCATGTTGCCTGTATCACCATGTTGCCTGTATCACCATGTTGCCTGTACCACCATGTTGCCTGTATCACCATGTTGCCTGTATCACCATGTTGCCTGTATCACCATGTTGCCTGTATCACCATGTTGCCTGTATCACCATGTTGCCTGTATCACCATGTTGCCTGTATCACGATCTTGCCTGTGCCACCATGTTGCCTGTATCACCATGTTGCCTGTATCACCATGTTGCCTGTATCACCATGTTGCCTGTACCACCATGTTGCCTGTATCACCATGTTGCCTGTATCACCATGTTGCCTGTACCACCATGTTGCCTGTATTACCATGTTGCCTGTATCACCATGTTGCCTGTATCACCATGTTGCCTGTATCACCATGTTGCCTGTATCACCATGTTGCCTGTATCACCATGTTGCCTGTATCACCATGTTGCCTGTATCACCATGTTGCCTGTATCACCATGTTGCCTGTATCACCATGTTGCCTGTATCACCATGTTGCCTGTATCACCATGTTGCCTGTATCACGATCTTGCCTGTGCCACCATGCTGCCTGTGCCACCATGTTGCCTGTATCACCATGTTGCCTGTATCACCATGTTGCCTGTACCACCATGTTGCCTGTATCACCATGTTGCCTGTATCACCATGTTGCCTGTATCACCATGTTGCCTGTATCACCATGTTGCCTGTATCACCATGTTGCCTGTATCACCATGTTGCCTGTATCACCATGTTGCCTGTATCACCATGTTGCCTGTACCACCATGTTGCCTGTATTACCATGTTGCCTGTATCACCATGTTGCCTGTATCACCATGTTGCCTGTATCACCATGTTGCCTGTATCACCATGTTGCCTGTATCACCATGTTGCCTGTATCACCATGTTGCCTGTATCACCATGTTGCCTGTATCACCATGTTGCCTGTATCACCATGTTGCCTGTACCACCATGTTGCCTGTATCACCATGTTGCCTGTATCACCATGTTGCCTGTATCACCATGTTGCCTGTATCACCATGTTGCCTGTATCACCATGTTGCCTGTATCACCATGTTGCCTGTATCACCATGTTGCCTGTATCACCATGTTGCCTGTATCACCATGTTGCCTGTATCACCATGTTGCCTGTATCACCATGTTGCCTGTATCACCATGTTGCCTGTATCACCATGTTGCCTGTATCACCATGTTGCCTGTATCACCATGTTGCCTGTATCACCATGTTGTCTGTATCACCATGTTGCCTGTATCACCATGTTGCCTGTATCACCATGTTGCCTGTATCACCATGTTGCCTGTATCACCATGTTGCCTGTATCACCATGTTGCCTGTATCACCATGTTGCCTGTATCACCAAGTTGCCTGTATCACCATGTTGCCTGTATCACCATGTTGCCTGTATCACCATGTTGCCTGTATCACCATGTCGCCTGTATCACCATGTTGCCTGTATCACCATGTCGCCTGTATCACCATGTCGCCTGTATCACCATGTTGCCTGTATCACCATGTCGCCTGTATCACCATGTCGCCTGTATCACCATGTTGCCTGTATCACAATGTTGCCTGTATCACCATGTTGCCTGTATCACAATGTTGCCTGTATCACCATGTTGCCTGTATCACCATGTCGCCTGTATCACCATGTTGCCTGTATCACCATGTCGCCTGTATCACCATGTTGCCTGTATCACCATGTTGCCTGTACCACCATGTTGCCTGTATCACCATGTTGCCTGTATCACCATGTTGCCTGTATCACCATGTTGCCTGTATCACCATGTTGCCTGTATCACCATGTTGCCGGTATCACCATGTTGCCGGTATCACCATGTTGCCGGTATCACCATGTTGCCTGTATCACCATGTTGCCTGTATCACCATGTTGCCTGTATCACCATGTTGCCGGTATCACCATGTTGCCTGTATCACCAAGTTGCCTGTATCACCATGTTGCCTGTATCACCATGTTGCCTGTACCACCATGTTGCCTGTATCACCATGTTGCCTGTATCACCATGTTGCCTGTATCACCATGTTGCCTGTATCATCATGTTGCCTGTATCACCATGTTGCCGGTATCACCATGTTGCCTGTATCACCATGTTGCCTGTATCACCATGTTGCCGGTATCACCATGTTGCCTGTATCACCATGTTGCCTGTATCACCATGTTGCCTGTATTACCATGTTGCCTGTATCACCATGTTGTCTGTATCACCATGTTGCCTGTATCACCATGTTGCCTGTATCACCATGTTGCCTGTATCACCATGTTGCCTGTATCACCATGTTGCCTGTATCACCATGTTGCCTGTATCACAATGTTGCCTGTATCACCATGTTGCCTGTATCACCATGTTGCCTGTATCACCATGTTGCCTGTATCACAATGTTGCCTGTATCACCATGTTGCCTGTATCACCATGTTGCCTGTATCACCATGTTGCCTGTATCACCATGTCGCCTGTATCACCATGTTGCCTGTATCACCATGTTGCCTGTATCACCATGTTGCCTGTATCATCATGTTGCCTGTATCACCATGTTGCCTGTACCACCATGTTGCCTGTATCACCATGACGTTATTTCACGTCTAAGGTTACTTTGTCAGACAGAAAAAGACTTGATGCAGCAGGTGAAGCCATAAGTGTGTGCAACGAATGATATCTTAACACTTAAGCAAATATCCTTGAGAAAGTCTACTGAACAAGCTGGGACTGAATACGTCACGCGTAAAAGAAAAACTCCCATCGCTTGGGACCGAGACAAGTAAGAGAAGACGGGAAGTGCAAGGAGAACAGATGGAGTAAAAGCTGCCGAGTTACAGAGAAAGAAAAGTGAATAGCGGAAGAAGGAACAGGGTATGGAGCCGCGGGTTACTAAATACAACCCTAGTGAGCGTTACAACCCTTACACACTTCGTTTTCCTCAGTTCCAATTTTTTATTTTTTTATTAGTTTTCAAATGTTTTAATAAAATATAATTTACTAGATAGAGGCTCTGACATTTTACCACCTATTTTTTATAATAGTATAATGGATTTGGGGTATAGGCATCACTGTCACTCAATATAAAAAGTTAAATAAAAATTGATCATTTTTTTAATCATTTTGTTTTACTTTCTTTAGCTTATAACTTTTTTATGACTAAATATAGTTTATAATTACTTATAAATTTAATAAAGTTTCCATATCCTAAACGTTTAACTACAATGAAAAGAACCAAATAAATAAAATCATTCAAATTGGTCGAAAAAAAAAATAAAAAACACCACAAATTAAAAAAAAAACATACTTTTTGGGATTCCGAAAGGGGTAAACGAGCAGGAAACGTTTTGCCATCCAAAGTCTAAATACATAATTTTGAATACAATAAAATTGTTTCAGGTTAAATTACACAAACAAAAAAATCACCCTCAAAGGTGTCGACTGGCCTAAATGATATCTTCGTGTATTGTCATCGAATATTTACGGAATTGCAACTAAAATTGAAATAGAGAAGTGGAGAGACAAAATGATTAGACATTTTGAAATAATTTTCTAGAAATAAATAAGTTAACATTTTATTTTATACCTTAATACTTTTCCCCCTTAATATTGAGATAATATTGAAATTTTCCACAGTGTTGTGTTGTCGAAAATACACTTATTTGGCAAAGTAAATAACTCTTATAGGCTTAACATTATGTTGGTTAGATACAAGTTTATAAATTTGAACCAAAGCCACTGTCCACAGACAGACACGTCTCCCAAGAGGTACGTATTAGAGTGTACGAATTCATTAAAAGGAAAGCGGAATCCAGTTTGTTGAAAGTAAGTAACGGAAAGGCGAGCAAACATCGTGCATTGATTTTAAGCGAGGCGATTACACCACTGTGCGTGCCAGCACCTATCATTAAATATATTAATATTTATAAAATATTGTAACAATTATATAGGCTATACTTTGCAAATGAAGCATGTAAAATTGATTATTGATTTCCACACTGGCCAACAAGCTATTTAATTGAACCTTTTTCCGTGTAAAAATTTGTAAAAAGCAAGAAATGCAGATGTATAACTCTCGGGACAAAGTGACTTGACGGTCGATGTGCATTCGCCTACTTGACACTTAAAGTGGGGGGGGGGGGGAGTCTTGTGAAAATGTTTGTCGAACCTCGCTTAGTCACAACTAATGTGTGTTGTTCACCACTGTGCCTTTTATTTATTTTTCTATCTGGTTTTGGGCACCCAGAACCCACCCAATTCTCGTGGCAGCCATCCTCTGGCGAGCTGCGACCGTCTTAACTACGCATGCGGTTAGTAACCTTAAAGTGCGCGAGGGATTCAAGATGATTACCCGTGTAACAAGCTATTGAGCTCTTTCCTATCACAAGAATGAAGTGAAACTGTAAGGTAAGTGTCGTGCAAAATCGGGACGGAAAAACTCGTCAAGAAGAAAACCCTGACAGGAAAACTACCGCGATTGATCTTGCAGGAACCTTGGGGGCTGAAATAAGCCAATGTTATGTGATAAGGAGAGGCACTACCTAACAAATACCTTATTAGTGAGGTTGTGCGGTGGGTGACATTCACTTCTTCTTCTGCAGCCCACGAGGAACTGGAATGCTTAAAGTTAGTGTCAGACGCTAAAGTAGTTAGTGTCAGACGCTGAAATAGTTAGTGTCAGACGCTGAAGTAGTTAGTGTTAGACGCTAAAGTAGCTAGTGTCAGACGCTGAAGTAGTTAGTGTCAGAAGCTGGAGTAGTTAGTGTCAGATGCTGAAGTAGGTACTGTCAGACGCTGGGGTAGTTAGTGTCAGACGCTGAAGTAGTGTTCATGGAACTGTGCTTGTTATGTGTTGAGTCGTATCTATCCAGTGCAGATATGTGCTGACGTAGTGAGTGCGTGAGCCTGTTTATAGAACCTAGTTGCTGAGTGTCGGAGGTGTGGTTTGATGAAAGACACTTCCAAGTCTCCTTGAAGAAGGGAATCTTGAGCATCTAGGTTATTATTATCAGACCCTTTTTTATAATAACTTTAGTCTATGTGTGCGTGAGTTACCTGCATGAAACCAGACGGGTGAATCGTAGGTAAGAATGCTGCGCAACATAGTTACGTTTATTGTGGTGGCCGCCCGTAACGAATGCGGGCTCGTTCTGTTGAGCTTAGTACAATTGTGTCAGTCTGATTGTTGCTCTGTTAAGGTTTTGGTTATATTAGGGCTTCAGGGAAGGGCCCTGTCAAGAAGGACACCAAGGTACTTGACTTGTTTCACCCAGTGAAGTGTGTGTGTTTAGTGCGTTTGGAGAGCAAGAGCGACTGACACGTGACTACATTCACTTCCACTCTCCTGTGGCTAAACCAGGATTCTACTGTTGTCAAGTGTTCCTGGAGTCTGGAATGTATTAGCTAGGGTTTCCAGGACTGAGAAGATAACTTAGTGTCATCTGCAAATATGGGAAACTGAGTGTTGGGTGTTGTAGGTATGTCGTTGATGTAGATTTTGAACAATGCTGTCTGAATTATTGAGCCCTGAGGGACTCCGACCCGTATTGTCATCAGTGTTAGAGAAGGGTAAACTGGCCTTCCACCTCTACTAATCGCTGAACTCCCTTATGTGTATCTTAATTCTCTTACAAACTCTCGAGTTATGGTTGTGAATCATTCGGGCATCCCTCCTATCGTCCTTGACAAACGTTCTCATCTCGATAAGGGCATTACCTCTCACGTAAAGTAAACATTATATATAAGCTTATTAAGAGATATTTTCTGAATGAGTGATGATTAATAAGGTTTAAGTTGAAATGCGTTAAGGGTTCTAATCGTAAGATATTTAGGAGGCAGAATAGAACCCTGGAACAGGTATGCTTCCATCACATTCCAGAGCACAGTATGAGGTTCTTAAAATAATTCCTACATTAAAATTTTCAATCAGTAAGAATCACAGACCGTTTCATAAGAGATCTTTAGCCCATATTAAATGCCAAAAACACTTCTTTTATAAAAAATAACAGACTGCAAAACTAACCAATAGGGGAAATTGTTTGGAAGGATTTTAACAATAGTATATGAGTTCCTGGTTAAAACAGTTCATAGATGTAATTAATTATGCTTTTAGGAAATTCGTAAATGTTAATAAATATTGTTATTTGGATGAAAATGCAATGCTATTTGCCAAGTTAATTGTTCAGATTGATATGTTATTTGCCTTGTTAATTGATCAGATTGATATATTATTTGCCTTGTAAATTGTTTAGATTGATATGTTATTTGCCTTGGCATTAATTTAGAATAATTTACTATTTGCCTTGATAATAATTTAGAATGGAATGTTATTTTCTTTGTTAATTGTATAGAATAATGTTTGATAATAGTTTAGAATGATATGTTACTTGCCTTGGCATTTGTTTATAATGATGTGTTATTTGGCTTGGTAATTGTTTAGAATGATATGTTATTTGCCTTGGCATTAATTTAGAATAATTTACTATTTGCCTTGATAATAATTTAGAATGGAATGTTATTTTCTTTGTTAATTGTATAGAATAATATTTGATAATAATTTAGAATGATATGTTACTTGCCTTGGCATTTGTTTTTAATGATGTGTTATTTGCCTTGGCAGTTGTTTAGAATAATGTGCTATTTGCCTTGATAATAATTTAGAATGGAATGTTATTTTCTTTGTTAATTGTATAGAATAATATTTGATAATAGTTTAGAATGATATGTTACTTGCCTTGGCATTTGTTTATAATGATGTGTTATTTGCCTTGGTAGTTGTTTAGAATAATGTGCTATTTGCCTTGATAATAATTTAGAATGGAATGTTATTTTCTTTGTTAATTGTATAGAATAATATTTGATAATAGTTTAGAATGATATGTTACTTGCCTTGGCATTTGTTTATAATGATGTGTTATTTGGCTTGGTAGTTGTTTAGAATAATGTGCTATTTGCCTTGATAATAATTTAGAATGGAATGTTATTTTCTTTGTTAATTGTATAGAATAATATTTGATAATAGTTTAGAATGATATGTTACTTGCCTTGGCATTTGTTTATAATGATGTGTTATTTGGCTTGGTAATTGTTTAGAATGATATGTTATTTGCCTTGGCATTAATTTAGAATAATTTACTATTTGCCTTGATAATAATTTAGAATGGAATGTTATTTTTCGTGTTACTTATTTGGAATAATGTGGTATTTGCTTTGATATAAGTATAGAATGATATGTGATTTGCCTTGGAAATTGATTATAATGATGTGTTATTTGCCTTGGTAGTTGTTTAGAATAATGTGCTATTTGCCTTGATAATAATTTAGAATGGAATGTTATTTTCTTTGTTAATTGTATAGAATAATATTTGATAATAGTTTAGAATGATATGTTACTTGCCTTGGCATTTGTTTATAATGATGTGTTATTTGCCTTGGTAGTTGTTTAGAATAATGTGCTATTTGCCTTGATAATAATTTAGAATGGAATGTTATTTTCTTTGTTAATTGTATAGAATAATATTTGATAATAATTTAGAATGATATGTTACTTGCCTTGGCATTTGTTTATAATGATGTGTTATTTGCCTTGGTAGTTGTTTAGAATAATGTGCTATTTGCCTTGATAATAATTTAGAATGGAATGTTATTTTTCGTGTTACTTATTTGGAATAATGTGGTATTTGCTTTGATATAAGTATAGAATGATATGTGATTTGCCTTGGAAATTGATTATAATGATGTGTTATTTGGCCTGGTAATTGTTTATAATAATGTGCTATTTGCCTTAGAAATAGTTTAGAATGATATGTGATTTGCCTTGGCAATAGTTTAGAATAATATGTTATTTGCCTTGGCAACTTGGCAATTGTTTATAATGATGTATTATTTGGCTTGGTAATTGCTTAGAATGATGTGGTTTTGTGTTTGACTCGTTAATTGTTTTAATGATATTTTATTTGCCTTGTAAATTGTTTGGGATATCATGCTTTGTGCCTTTTAATTGTTTATAATGATGTATTATTTGCCCTGTTAATTGTTTAGAATGATATGGTATTAATTTGACTTGTAAATTATTTATAATGATATGATAGTTAAGAATGTCGTGATGTTTGCCTTGTTAATTGATTAGAATGATATGTTACGTGACTTGTAATTTTTTAGAACGATATATTGTTTGGATGTTATTGTTTAGAATGTGTTATTTGAATACTAGGCTGAGAAAACGAGAATGTTATTTCGATTGGAAATAACGATAACAAGTAAACCTTATTGTAAAACTGGTCTAATTAGATCAATTATAATTATTTTCCTTGGATAATTGCTACATACACACACAAATACAGTTTGCCAATTGTTACTTTAGTTACTGTCTACACTCATACTATAAATAAGTATTTAAAATGGAATATATGAGTCAGCCATTTGTATTTTACTATAGGTAAACTATGTCTTGTAAGTGTTTGTGAAGGCAGGAGGAATGTTGATTATATGACGTCACTGTCCAACAACAAAGAGATTTGTTCTTTCCTTGAATGACACTCTACGAACGCCTTACCTAACACAATCATAAATTCGAATGTATATTCTAGAAATATAAATTTATATTCTAGAAAGATAGTATAACAACACTTTTAAATTTTAACTCCAACTTTTGTATAACACGATCTTATGTTGAGTGGTAATTTAGAAATGACTAACTCAAAATAATAAAAGTTACTGCCATGCTTTTAAACAGAAAGTTTGCCAGAACTCAATTTCTTTCTTTAATAAAAGTACTCTTGTTTCATTTAAATGTTTCACTCAAATCAAGCACTTCTTGTCCTTATTAACTTAATATTTGAAGTGCCTCTTGTTTTTGTCATTTTATTATATTGTAGCTGTCTAGCACCTTGCTTTCTGAGGGCGGTTGAAAATTCAGGCTTGTACCTGTGAACATCATCGACTTGATATTCCAGTACTGCTGATGATGTGTAGATGATGTTACTTTGAAACCAAGTCCAAAGCTTAGTGCGCTAAGGTTGGGTTACTGGCATCCTGTGAGCCAGCTGTAGAGTTGAGCGCTCTTGCGTTGCTGGAGCCGCTCGAAGTATGTAATCTTTCCTTCCAAGACTTCTCCTCTGTGTCATCTCTTCTTGCAATGCGTCTGATCTGTACAATCTCTTTTTGTAAGGCGTCTGCTATGTGTAACTTTTCTTGTAATATTTTCTTGCAAAGCGTTTGTTCTGTGTAATCCTATCTTGGTTTTACTACTCTCTTCATTCTCTAAGAATTTGTTACTATTTAAAATTTTGTTGCTTTACAAATGATTATATATAACCCCTAAAAATATTAAAAATCGTTATTAAAATATTTACTTACTTCTTCTAGCAGCTTAGTGTGGCCACTGGCCTTATATCCCGTATAGGCTACGCAGTCTATACTAGTGTCCAATTTGAGCGGTTTGTCAGGATGGTATCCAGCTCATTGGGCTTTCCTCTTAGTATGTGTGTCTATATACATTTCTCATTTTTAAAACCTTTGAAATACTTTGGTTGCAGAAAATTCCAACTGATCCCGACCTTTACTAGAATCTCCCCGGAAGAACTGCACCAGAAGAGAGCAAGGATAGGGCATCTGGTACCTCAGTCTTAGCTGACAACTTGGCGGACACTCATACCTGTCTTGCATGTGGGGGGGGGACGGTGGAACATATCTTGCTCTTATGTCGTTGTCCCTTACCGACCATGGATATACCCAGAGGAAGGACCAATAAACAGGACACCACCCTAAAATAACCGCTCATGCTTTTTGTAACTCAAAGTTGTAAGTTACGATTTGAAGTAGCAACACTCCCTGATGAGGATTACTTTGTCTCTGAAACACGTATGAGTTAATAAATGATTAATTTGTGAGTCTTGTGTATGTTTTTATTTGTTTTAACATAACCTCACAAACTAAGCTTAAAGAATAGTTGTATAAATATTTATACTGAACAAACCTTTTATAAGATTCATCTTTAGGACTTAGAGTTCCGAAATAAATAATTTTATCGTGAACGATTTTGTTTTCTTTATCGATTATTTAAGTTTCGATTAAAATTTTAAAAACAATGTAAAATATGTTGTAAGCTTTGTATCTAGCGGTTTAAGCCCATAAGCTCCGAGCTTTCTATCTATGTTCCCTAAATTAATACCCTTACTAGAAAGCAATACAAGAAAGATTTTTTTTGTCACAAAAGGACTTTACCAAATCCAAAAGCTTCTTTATGTAAACCATGAAAGGTAGAAAGCCGACTAGAACCGATACATTTCTCCCGGCCCCCTTTTTGTGGCACTTCAGTAGAGAAAATCAATTCCCAACGGTAAGTCCGAACAGTAGCCAGCATATTAGCTTCTATAAATACATTTCAATACGGCATTTGCATATTACCTGTTATCTGATACTGCATTTGTGCCTGAGGTGAAAAGCAGGTCTCCTTGGCAACGATAGTTTCTAAAAGAAGTTGAAGTGGGTAAAATAAATTCAGTAATTTTGTAGGGAAATTCTATTACAATATGTAACTATTAGTTACATATTTTTTATTTAAAACTATTATAAATTTTATAATACATATTTATATATATGTATATGTAAGAATAGACCACAACAGAATAGTTAAACCATCAGAGTTACCTAGAATAAAAATGTTTGAAAAGAATTGATTTTAAATTCCTCCCAAACTGTAAACAAATACTTTTCTCAAATGAAAGTTTTCTCAATCGAATAAAAAATTAACTGGTCTTCAATTTTCTAAATATTTTTTTGAAGAAATGTTTTTACATTACAAACAAATATTTACCAAAAATGTAATTCATAATTTATATATATATATATAGAATATCAAATGTGTTTCCTGTTAGAATATTTTTAAGATCAAATAATACACACAAATAGAGGAATATTTAATTTATTGAACAATAAACTCAATAAATTGAGTTTATTGTTCAATAAATTAAATATTCCTGTATTTGTGTGTATTATTTGATCTTAAATATATATATATATATATATATATATATATATATATATATATATATTTGTGTTTGTGTGTGTGTGTGTGTGTGTGTGTGTATTTTGAGTCGAATCTAATATAAAGTCGAAATAAAAGTAAAATTAGAAAAATGGTGTTAATAAAGTAATTGAATTTTAATAAAAACCGTTTGAGTTTTAAATTCTCTTATATGGATATATGTATATAAGAGAATTTAAAACTGAAAAAGGTGTTTTTTAAAATTCAATTAAGTAATTAAAATACATTTTTCATAATTTTATATTTTAGTTATTATATATATATATATATATATATATATATATATATATATATATATATACACGTGTGTGTGTGTGTTTGTTTGTATGTGTTTTAGTTATATATATAATTAATGAATAAAAATATTTCATACAAGAATAGTGTCAATTTATATATTTTCCTATATATATTTGAACAGAAAAATATAAAAATTAAAACTATTCTTGTATGAAATACTTCTATTCATTAACTATATTACAAGAAAATCTATCACTATATTTAATATGTTAATGATTTTAACTGTGTCTGCAAAAGGTTTATTGGGTTTTTAACTAATATTCTAACTTTATTAGCTGTCAAGGGTTGTTTTTTTATGTTTTAAAATGAGTTTTGTAATTTATGTTTTAATGAATAATTTAAACTTTATTCCTAATTTTAGTTATATATTTTTCATAAATTACATATAACGTATTAATAATACAATATAAGAGTACGAAAATAATTTATGGTAAAACTGAAAATGTTTTCAGTAAAGAAAATTTAAATTCACTGAAAAACATTTTTTTAAAATAAAGTTGTCAGTTGACGTTTAAATTGTCTTTTTATTGAAATGATAAAATTACAATTTATTGAAACAATGGAAGGGATCAGGGAGTGTGCGCGCATGACTACAATCCGCCTCTAGCTCCCCAAACGCCGCTGCTGTCAGTTCGGTTCGGGCGACGAAAGGCAACACTACGTCCGTCAAGATGATGGCAATTCCACCTGTTGGCATTGACACAGGGTTCTCGGAGTTCCCGGACACGTTCCAGGACTTCTTCTCGAAACTGAGCGATGAAAATGACGAAAGCATAACGTCACTGCTCGAGGACAAGTTGATCCCGCGGAGCAACAAGCGGCAACAAGACCGGAGGTGGGTGATGACGCGAAGGTCCTTCCACCGGCGACCTGTGGATTACATAAACAAAGAGATTCCCGACGCGTCGTATTCACCGGCCACGGCGAGACGGAGGTCGTCGTCCATAGCCGTTGCGAGGCAACCTCCCGACTTGCATCGGTTCTTACAGGCGGAACAACAAAGACCGTGGGGCCATCTCAGTCCGGGCAACGCGTGCTCTCCTTCCGTCAGTCCTTGTAACTCCAGACCGGTGTCTCCCAGGCCCAGGACCAGTGGCCCGAACAACAACTACCGATGTCGGACTGCTTCCATGCCTGTAGTTTCTAGAAATAAGGTAACACAATAATAAATTTCAATAATTCTTACCTTTGCGATGTTACGTACCAATTAATGCACGACATACCTTTAATTTACATTAAAAATAAACTTACGCACAGGTCATATTTAAGCTATTTTGTGAGTTAAGACGATTGTTAAATAACTATATATAAACTCATAGTTATAAACACTTTATTCTCATACTCAGTAAGGTTATTACACAATCTCAACTGCAATTAAAATTTTTGTATGTATCAAAACTTTATTTAGTTGGAATTGTGATTGTGTAGCTCCACTGATGACGACGATATTATCCATTGAAACGCGTATGAGAATGAAGTGTTTATAATTGTAAGTAAATGTCATATTTTCATCACTTACATCCTAGTATATATTAAAAAATGGTACTGGTCAATATGACAAATGCATTTTTTATTTTCTCATAAATATTATTGATTAAAATATACTTTAAGCAATTGGGGAATTTCGTGTTTCGCGTTGGAAAATTATCATTATAAAATCAGACGGTATTTATGACCACTATATCTCACGCTACACACAGCATTTGCCCACTAAATTTGTGAATGTGTGCACAAAACTATCGTAAAATGGATTGTTAGTGTAGAAAGAAACTTTACTAGCTGAACAAATATTTTTTAGTTTAATATTTTACTACAAATTATATAATTTAAGAAATATGTTTTGCAATATTACTATTACAAACAAAAATTACACTTATGGTTGGCTTTATTCGTTTTATACCAGGCTATAACCATATTAACCAGTATTTTTCACAATGGGAAATAATTTCAAACATTCAGGTATATTTTCTGTTTCATTCGTTTTGAACTTCGAAATTCGCGGCTTTTTACCGGTTTATTTTTAAAACATAAATACGTTGGTGAATTTAATTTGGATAAAAGAGATTCCTTTCATTAA
>JBAIZL010000001.1:224328007-224335507 GCA_036971475.1 Prosapia bicincta | reverse complement strand
ACCAGTTAAATTAGCTAACCAGTTACGTTTGCTAACCAGTTACATTAGGTAACTAGTTACATTAGCTAACCATATACATTAGCTAACCAGTTAAATTAGCTAACCAGTTAAATTAGCTAACCAGTTACATTAGCTAACCAGTTACTTTAGCTTACCAGTTACTTTATCTAACCAGTTACATTAGCTAACCAGTTAAATTAGCTAACCAGTTACATTAGCTAACCAGTTACTTTAGCTAACCAGTTACTTTAGCTATCCAGTTACATTAGGTAACCAGTTACATTAGCTAACCAGTTACATAAGCTAACCAGTTACATTAGCTATCACGTTACATTAGCTAACCAGTTACATTAGCTAACCAGTTACATTATTTAACCAGTTACATAAGCTAACCTGTTACATAATCTAGACTTACATTAGCTAACCAGTTATATTAGCTAACCAGTTATATTAGCTAACCAGTTACATTATTTAACCAGTTACATAAGCTAACCCGTTACATAATCTAGACTTACATTACCTAACCAGTTATTTTAGCTAACCAGTTACATAAGCTAACCCGTTACATAATCTAGACTTACATTAGCTAACCAGATACATTAGCTAACCAGTTACATCAGGTAACCAGTTACATTATTTAACCAGTTACATAAGCTAACCCGTTACATAATCTAGACTTACATTAGCTAACCAGTTATTTTAGCTAACCAGTTATATCAGCTAACCAGTTACATTATTTAACCAGTTACATAAGCTAACCCGTTACATAATCTAGACTTACATTAGCTAACCAGTTACATTATTTAACCAGTTACATAAGCTAACCCGTTACATAATCTAGACTTACATTACCTAACCAGTTATTTTAGCTAACTAGTTACATAAGCTAACCCGTTACATAATCTAGACTTACATTAGCTAACCAGTTACATAAGCTAACCCGTTACATAATCTAGACTTACATTAGCTAACCAGTTACATTAGCTAACCAGTTACATTAGCTATCAAGATACATTAGCTAACCAATTACATTAGCAAACCAGTTACATTATTTAACCAGCTACATAAGCTAACCTGTTACATAATCTAAACTTACATTAGCTAACCAGTTATTTTGGCTAGCCTGTTACATTAGCAAACGAATTGGGATTACTAGAGTTTTATGTTAATTTTCAGGCAAATTATATTTTGGTTTATATGAAGTGTGTATATAATGACATTAATCTATTCCTAGTAAGATTATCCTGGTGAAGGGGTAATCACGGGGGGGGGGTTTAAAGTAGATCCTAATTTTATGCCAAAAAGTAGATGTAGAACCATAATACGAGTAATAGCTTTTTGTTTATTCATAAGTGCTAGAAGACAATAACTGAAATTGTAACTTATCCCTATCGCGTGAAACATGGAACACAGGCACAGTTACGTCTTTTATTTTTTAATCTTTTCTAACGATAATAACTTACAATGTAATTACGCTCTGCAAGATTAAGGCTTTAATGATCTATGCCCCAGATAATACTGACAATGCGTTGAGTAAATAACACTAATTTGTTATGAGAAAATAATAACTTATGAACAGAGATGTGAAAAATGGGGTGTAGCAGAACCAGTTCGAGAAAGGATCAATACGCGAGGATTAGGTCAAATGAAATGTATATTTGTTAGGCGCTTAAGAAATTAATTAAATTTTTACAATTTAATTAACTTTTCCGGATTTCAATTGAAACCAATTCTATCTCATTCCCTCCGCGTGAAAATGATCACCTGTACCTCGTACAAAGTGTAACGTTCCAAACTAAAAAAAAAAAAAAAAAAAAAAAAAAACAGAATGCTGCGATCTTTCAAGAGTCTGATTGCGCGATATTTTACAGGCTTTTATTATTCCCTAGTGAATCATCAAATAAATCAAAAGTAATATTTTCTTTTCATAAACATTCCTAATTTATAAAGTATTCTTTTTTGTAGCTCATATTTTCACATACATTGGTCTGCTATTTTTAATTTGATATTTTAGTTTAATCTGACCCATATTTACATAGTTTTGATACATATCATAAACTCTGCCAAAGGATTTTAATCATATTCTTGTATAGATATTTTATAATCTATAAACCTCTTAACGATATTTTATTGTAGCTTATTTCTGCTGGCAGTCTCATGACAGTTATCAATTTTTCTGTTTTCTTCTAGTTTTTTATTACTTAGGTTCTTCGTTTCAAGGTAGTTGTTACTTAACGTATTATTCTATTCCACTTGTTTTTTTCTATTAGTCTGCATTAGTTTTGCCTGCTTTTATTGCTAATAGATCATTTAGTTTTGTTGATCTTTTTGTTGTGTTTTTTTGTGATTCTAATTTTTGTTCTGTTATTTATATTTACTTTCATGAGCTTTGTCTAATTTTGTTTTGTTTTCTTGTACATTGTTGGGTAATAATTTTGTTGTTTAGTTGTGTCTATTATGGTATCTATTTCTGCTTTTTAATATTGGTTTTAGTTATTTGTTTTAATATTTTTATTCCCTAATTAAGTAAGAAATTATAAAATTGAATAAAATCTACTCAATGAAATTAGTGCCAATAAAATATTAAATATTTACCTATAAAAAAAATAATTAAATAAATCCAACATGGTCTACTTTCTTTTTAAACATAGAATAATTATAAAAAATTGCTTTAAACACAATCTAAAACGCTTTTTTAAAGTACTATTTACTCATATGAGTGTGTTTAGAAATTGTATACCTTTAAATCCAAGGTATATGCGAAAACAATACAAGAAATTGGAATAAATGAAAAATAATTCGAACATTCCTGTGAAAGGTTTTTAATGTTTATTTATTTATGTTTTATTTATTGAAATGAATACTTCTTTTGACGCACCTGAGCAGAATTTTTGTACGGGGAATATTGGAGTTACAATCACGCTCGAACACACCTCTATAGTTGTATGCAACTAGTACTTGCCATAATTAATACAACTACTGTATTAACATATGATTTCATACAACAATTGATTTTATACTATAGGCTATGCTGTAGAATACTGTTTTAACACGTAGGTTTTATTACTTTATATTTGGTACAGTGTTAAGCTATAACTTTATTATAATAATTACTTTATTTAATACATTATAAATAATTATACATTGTATAAGACTGTTATTTAGTACAGGTTTGACTGTGTTATGTCTTCGGCTTGCCGCGTAACTCATGATACGCTCCAACACATGTATATTTATACAGTATTTGAAGTAAATTGAGTTATAACATATGACTTCACACATTTAGTATTTTGTATAGGTTATAATGTTAGGTTAGGTTTTAAAACAACTATTTTAACAAGTAGCCTATGACACTTTACTAATTCCACATTATTAAGTAAAAATGTTATTAAAAATACTTTTCATCAGGTAATAAATATATTAATTTATTCATTTATACTCATTTTTACTTCAATTAGGAATATTTGTATAGATTTAAGTTTATTTTCTAACATTACAATATTTTTCTTTGTTGACGCGTTTCAGAATAATTCTATTCTTAAACCTTTAATAGTACTGGCCGCCCAATCAGTCAGAGAAGGAGGGGGTTTGGTGGCCCCCGAGGCATCTGTCACCGACAATGGCTGCGGGTAGGAATATGGGAACAGGGCTTTTGGTAGGGGCTGGATGTAGGAAGGGCATCTGCAAGGTAGAAAATGTTTTGGGTGGGATGGTAATAAGGATTTGATTCTGTGGGACTACGTTCATTTTAAACATTTGGAACTGGCTTACTTATTATTATTTATTTATTTTATTTGTTTAATAATTTTTTGTGACATTTTCGTTGTGTGTGTGTTTGTATTCATGTATGTAGTAAGGGTGCTTGTGGGACATAACATACTGTAGAAATAGAAGTAAGTTCGTCTTTACTTATAGCCTCCCCTCCTCTTGCTTACTTCGCATTCTATTGGATTTCATCTTAAAGTGCGCTATATTTACACATACAGGAGAAAAGGTTTATAATCTCACCAGTTAAGAAATGCAATATGTAGATCGGCGTGACACCTAACGACACATTAAAGAACTAATTAAAGAGTAATATAGAATGTAAAGACAAGTTTAGTAAAAACGGGGTTTATAAAACACAATGTAATAGCAACAGGAAGAAAATTCGAAACCAGGCATAATCAAGATATAAGGTCATTGAAATAACAAAAAAAATAAAGAGGTCAATAACGATACACATTTGTTTAAAGAAAGCCATAAATAGGAAGGAATACAAAGACAATTTTACAATATGGTAATAAAGGAAAGCTGTTGAATATTTTCGAAAGCTTAGACAATTATAAATGAAAATCAAAGAAAGATAATATAATAAATGAATAAATAAATTTTCAGTCGGAGGTTAGTTTTGAAAGTTTAAATTGTCAAGCAGTTGAACAGGAGTCAAAAATATGCGTAAACCAATAGGGAGCGAAGGCTGCAAGTGGTGGGTGTCAGGCTAACAGTGTATAAAGCTCAAGGTTTGCAAAAACCACTCCCTCCCCACTTTTTCAGTTCACTCCATTTTTTAAAGTTAATATACACATTACTACTACACAACGCCCGTATTACACACATGTTTACAGCATGTGCAAAAATGTAATTGTCATAAAAAACAAAAAGAAAGAAAGAAAGTAACAAAAAATCACTAAAAACTTTTAAATGTTTTAGACGTTGCCTATATTAGCACTTACTTTGCTTTTTGAGGACGGCCGTTTCGGGAGATGTGTCCCTTTGTCAACTCAGACCATAACTGATCTCAAGGTTTACGTAGGTTAGGGTGGGGGTGGGATATTTTGGTGGTGTGGGTGTATTTTGTGTGTATTAGGAGTTATGATGTCAAAAAGTGCGTGTGAGTTGTAATGTAACTGTGTATTGAGTATGTGTGTAGGGTGTAGTTTGAAGTGTCTATATATTTCGTATTGCTCGGTTGTGTAGCGTTGGTTATTTCTGTGTTGTTTATGAAGAATTTGTAGGTTAGATGTTATGTCTATGTAGTCATGTTTTGTGGAGTTGAGATGATCGGCGAAGTTTGATTGGTAGTTATTGTTTTTCAGTGCTTTTATATGGTCTTGGTAACGTGTGTAGAAGGACCTCCCTGACTGGCCTTTGTAAAAACTGGGGCATGAACTGCAAGTTAGTTTGTAAACTCAGTGGTGTTGTAAATGTCGTTGATTTTGTTGTTGGGTTTAAATTGTTTGTTGAGAGTGTTGTGTGTGGAGTAAGCTATTTTGTAGTTGTATTTTCGTAATGTGTTGGTTAGATTGTGGGTTTTGGATGATCTGTAAGGTATTGATAAGTATTTTATGAGATTGTCATTTTGTGTGTTTGTAATTGGGTTATTATGTTTATTTTTTAGGCGGTTGTATTATTTGTCAATCATTTTTGGGTTGTATCTGTTCGTTTGTGCTATATATTTTATGGTGTTTAACTCCTGGTAGTGTTCATCTTTGTCTAGTGGTGTTTTAAGCAGGCGATATATCATGATGTTGTAAGCAGCTAGTTTATGTTGTTGTGGGTGGTTTGAGGAACTGTGTAGGGTCGTATTAGTGCTGGTGGGTTTTTGGTATATGTTGAATTAATGTGTTTGTTTGTCTGTTCGTTTAATTGTGAGGTCTAAGAAGTTGAGGGAGTTTTGTTGTTCTGTTTCGATGGTGTATGCTAGTTTAGGGCGTATGCTAATTAGTTAGTCTAGTTATTCTGAAACACGTACTAAAAAAAAAATTGTAATGTTAGGAAAGGCAAAAAAATGTACTCAAATGTGCATTAATTTATATTTCAATAAATCTTACTACGATTCAGTCAATACAATTATAATAAGTTATATACTTGTATTCCAAATTTTCAAATTAAAATTTCTGTGCGTATGTCTGACACTATTTTACGATCGATTTCAATTAAATCCGTTACGAATTATTCAATAAATTTTTCAATTTCTAATGGATATTTCTAATAACTAAATTCTTTTCTTACTAACTAGGTTCCATTAAACATTTATATTTCTATAATAACTATATTCCTCACACTAATAAATATAAAGAGAAATACAACTACGGAGTTTTGTCGGATGAGACAGAATTAAATAAAGCTCTGTTTCGCCCCACAGATTTTTTGTAGAAAAGTGTATTTGCATAAAACAATCGCATATTCTCTTATTGGAGTGAATATTGTGAAAGACATTAAATTTATTTGAACTCACGCCCATGATTTACTGGTGATGGCGATAAAACAGCCATTTTATGTTGAGATAAGATGAATTGTTGAATTATTCATCGCGGAACTCCTTAAACAATTCGCACGTCAGAATGTTATTACGGGCAGCACTTGAGGCGTGTTTCTTCCAACTTATCTACAACCTGTAATCCATCTCCCTCGGGTGTTCTAGTCTTCTTGCCTTGTACGCATCTAAATAGACTTACCTTGGTGCTTTACGGCCATCCTCGAGAAAAAACTTTGGAATCACTACTCTGATTGGTTAACCAATTACAGATCATACAATATCAAAATAACCTTATTTCTCTACCTTTCGGCTCCAATTGGGAATTCTATGAAATTTAAACTAGCAAGGGCTTCCTTGCTACCCACTACATTCTTTGTTCAAGTTTTAGGTTATGTCATTCAGTCCCTGACTCTTATGTATTTTTAATGTGAATACATCATTTGGCTGGGTATGTCTAGCTAAAGATCAACCCATACGTAACGCCAAGCTCTTCGTATTTTAGCTTAAATTAAGTGATAACATATGATTTCATACAACAGCTGATTTTATGTTACAGGTTATGTTGTACGACAGCTGTTTTAACACGTAGGTCATGTTAGTTTATTTATTATACATTATTAAGTTAAAATGTTATTATTAAATACTTGCACTTCCTTCGTATGAGGTTGACGAATATTTGTATTGATTTAATTTGTACTGGGTAATTTGTGCTGGGTTGAATTTAATTTACTGAAATTAAATTCAAATAAATATATCAAACTATAGTTTATAAACCTACCGTTAAGGGAGTTTCCAACGTCAGTGGGGCGGTGCCCTGACGGAAGTTCTAAATAAAAATAATCCTATGTGTTAACCAGAGATTCTACGAATGTTTATGTTAAATTTCAGGTATTTATTTCCCGTTCCCAGGTGTCCGATTTTACTGGAAAATAATTAATTATACCGGGCGACGCAAAATGTCATCAGAGATACGAAACAAATAATGAAAATTCTTGCTCAGGGAAATAAATACCATTTTTATCAAATTAAAGTTGGGTAAAAAATTGGTAATTGTTCCGACGTGCGACTACCGCTATTTTCGTGAATTGTTTTACTTTTCTTATGTATTTTTACGTCCTAGGCACGAATCCAACATTAATTAAACAACGTTAATTAATCCAACATGAAATATACTTAAAAAAACATAACCTAAACTAACCTTTATTGACGTACGTTCACACGAATCCAACATTATTTTTTGTCGTCTACGTCGTATTGCC
>JBAIZL010000001.1:224300507-224323007 GCA_036971475.1 Prosapia bicincta | reverse complement strand
TGTAACGGAAACGTAGACGTGAAATGTTATTAGGATTATTTGTAATTATGTAACGGAAACGTAGACGTGAAATGTTATTAGGTTTATTTGTAATTATGTAACGGAAACGTAGACGTGAAATGTTATTAGGTTTATTTGTAATTATGTAACTGAAACGTAGGCGTGAAATGTTATTAGGATTATTTGTAATTATGTAACGGAAACGTAGACGTGAAATGTTATTAGGTTTATTTGTAATTATGTAACGGAAACGTAGACGTGAAATGTTATTAGGTTTATTTGTAATAATGTAACTGAAACGTAGGCGTGAAATGTTATTAGGTTTATTTGTAATTATGTAACGGAAACGTAGACGTGAAATGTTATTAGATTTATTTGTAATTATGTAACGGAAAAGCAGACGTGAAATGTTATTAGGTTTATTTGTAATTATGTAACGGAAAAGTAGACGTGAAATGTTATTAGGTTTATTTGTAATTATGTAACGGAAAAGCAGACGTGAAATGTTATTAGGTTTATTTGTAATTATGTAACTGAAACGTAGGCGTGAAAGGTTATTAGGTTTATGTGTAATTATGTAACGGAAAAGCAGACGTGAAATGTTATTAGGTTTATTTGTAATTATGTAACTGAAACGTAGGCGTGAAATGTTATTAGGTTTATTTGTAATTATGTAACGGAAACGTAGACGTGAAATGTTATTAGGTATTTGTAATTATGTAACGGAAACGTAGACGTGAAATGTTATTAGGTTTATTTGTAATTATGTAACGGAAACGTAGACGTGAAATGTTATTAGGTATTTGTAATTATGTAACGGAAACGTAGACGTGAAATGTTATTAGGTTTATTTGTAATTATGTAACGGAAACGTAGACGTGAAATGTTATTAGGTATTTGTAATTATGTAACGGAAAAGCAGACGTGAAATGTTATTAAGTTTATTTGTAATTATGTAACTGAATCGTAGGCGTGAAATGTTATTAGGTTTATTTGTAATTATGTAACTGAAACGTAGACGTGAAATGTTATTAGGTTTATTTGTAATTATGTAACGGAAACGTAGACGTGAAATGTTATTAGGTTTATTTGTAATTATGTAACGGAAACGTAGACGT
Source organism: Prosapia bicincta (assembly GCA_036971475.1). NCBI lineage: Eukaryota > Metazoa > Arthropoda > Insecta > Hemiptera > Cercopidae > Prosapia > Prosapia bicincta. Next base: position 224,321,889 of record JBAIZL010000001.1, on the reverse strand, counting down.
GAAATGTTATTAGGTTTATTTGTAATTATGTAACGGAAAAGCAGACGTGAAATGTTATTAGGTTTATTTGTAATTATGTAACGGAAACGTAGACGTGAAATGTTATTAGGTTTATTTGTAATTATGTAACGGAAAAGCAGACGTGAAATGTTATTAGGTTTATTTGTAATTATGTAACTGAAACGTAGGCGTGAAATGTTATTAGGTTTATTTGTAATTATGTAACGGAAAAGCAGACGTGAAATGTTATTAGGTTTATTTGTAATTATGTAACTGAAACGTAGGCGTGAAATGTTATTAGGTTTATTTGTAATTATGTAACGGAAACGTAGGCGTGAAATGTTATTAGGTTTATTTGTAATTATGTAACGGAAACGTAGGCGTGAAATGTTATTAGGTTTATTTGTAATTATGTAACTGAAACGTAGACGTGAAATGTTATTAGGTTTATTTGTAATTATGTAACTGAAACGTAGACGTGAAATGTTATTAGGTTTATTTGTAATTATGTAACGGAAACGTAGGCGTGAAATGTTATTAGGTTTATTTGTAATTATGTAACGGAAAAGCAGACGTGAAATGTTATTAGGTTTATTTGTAATTATGTAACTGAATCGTAGGCGTGAAATGTTATTAGGTTTATTTGTAATTATGTAACTGAAACGTAGACGTGAAATGTTATTAGGTTTATTTGTAATTATGTAACGGAAACGTAGGCGTGAAATGTTATTAGGTTTATTTGTAATTATGTAACGGAAAAGCTGACGTGAAATGTTATTAGGTTTATTTGTAATTATGTAACTGAAACGTAGGCGTGAAATGTTATTAGGTTTATTTGTAATTATGTAACGGAAACGTAGACGTGAAATGTTATTAGGTTTATTTGTAATTATGTAACTGAAACGTAGACGTGAAATGTTATTAGGTTTATTTGTAATTATGTAACGGAAACGTAGACGTGAAATGTTATTAGGTATTTGTAATTACGTAACGGAAACGTAGACGTGAAATGTTATTAGGTTTATTTGTAATTATGTAACGGAAACGTAGACGTGAAATGTTACTAGGTATTTGTAATTATGTAACGGAAACGTAGACGTGAAATGTTATTAGGTTTATTTGTAATTATGTAACGGAAACGTAGACGTGAAATGTTATTAGGTATTTGTAATTATGTAACGGAAACGTAGACGTGAAATGTTATTAGGTTTATTTGTAATTATGTAACGGAAACGTAGACGTGAAATGTTATTAGGTATTTGTAATTATGTAACGGAAACGTAGACGTGAAATGTTATTAGGTATTTGTAATTATGTAACGGAAACGTAGACGTGAAATGTTATTAGGTATTTGTAATTATGTAACGGAAACGTAGACGTGAATTGTTATTAGGTTTATTTGTAATTATCTAACGGAAACGTAGACGTGAAATGTTATTAGGTTTATTTGTAATTATGTATGTATTTACTTTTTTGTTGTTGCGTAATGATAATTCTATTTACGTCGCTTGACATTGTTATTACTGATTAACTAGTATCGCTTAAGGCTTAAAAACTCATTAGCCTTGAATCAAAATTACTCGTTTACTCCCCAGACCATCGGATAATGATTTTTTCTTGATCAAGGTAGCATTAAAAGAGTGTAGTTAGGTCCCTCCCTAAATGAAATCCTATATGAAGTACTGCCTGCTAACTATAGAGTTACAAAGGTGTCTACTTTCTACAATGTCTTGTAAGAAGAAGGATAACCGTGGACAGATAGAATTTAAAAAATACTAATAAAAAAACATAATGATACCCTGATACTGGATAGAGTGTTTTAGCTGAAGAAAATGTGTTCTCAACTGAAGTATATTAATTAGTTTATAGGTTAGGTAACGTGAGATATTCGTTAAAACGTAAATCCTTTTAGCAGCTAATGCGTGTAACACATGTGGAATCAAGTAACGGAATTACCGGCAGGCGTTTAGACATTCGTCTAGCAATCTAACGCCCAAGCTAACAAGAAAACTTGCGTATATTTGCCTTCTCGACTGTAAATATCACCGCTCGTTAGGTGGAGAATTAAACGAGCAAATTAAACGTTAAATATTTGTTTAGGGTAAATTAGATGAACTTAAGTTAAACACTACGATATTGAGGGAATAGTTAATCTCGGAAATTGGCAACAATCGTGGATTTTTTAATAAATCATTTGTTGATGATATTCTGAGTTGGGAAATTGATCTCAGATTAAAACACATTTTTGGTTTATCAAAATTTGAATTGTAAATTTGGGTATAAAACCTAAAGAGACTCACACGCACGCAAATCACAAGCACAAATGTAGGCCTATATATGAGCCTCAAATTGATGCTCGAAAATTAATGGTTACAGGTAATTAAAGTCCTTGAAAGTCGATTCGCATGTACCAAGCAAGATTCTTGTTTAAGTACATTATAGTGTAAGTGATAAGTGAATACAAGAAAACAATGGTGCGAAGTTAAATATATATATATATATATATATATATATATATATATATATATATATGTTTGTGTGTGTGTGTATATGCGTAAGTTAGTGTGTGTGTGTGTATGTGTGTGTGTGTGTGTGTATGTGTATGAGTGAGCGCGAATGTGCGCGTGCGCGTGCGTGTGTGAGTATGCGTACGTGCGTGTATGTGGCTTGCGTGTGTGATTGTGCGAGCGCGCCAGTGTGAGAGTGTGTGTGTCGTAGTAACATCACTATATTCTTGCTTTCACTTATAACACATACATTTAGGAAGAATACTGATAGTTTCTGCGTCGGTTGCTGGAGTAATAAGCCGTCACACCAATTTTTCGAGCGTAACGATCCACGGGCTGTTGTATGATTGTATTGTAGGTGATTGCGTATATTGGAGTCAGCTGAGGACTAAGTATATCGGAGAAATGTGGGAGATTCCTAAGTTGGACGTAAACAAGAAAACTTTACAACAAAACAAAAATTCATTATCTGTTTATAAAATTTAATGCTGTCTTTATATAAAATATAAAATGAAAAATAGCTGAGCATAAATTCATACGACTTTCAGGTTACACCTCTGAAAGCCCGAATTTTTCTGTATGAGGTAATGTTATTAAAAGAAAGAATCGATAAGCATGGAATACATTAGTGCGTATTGTGTTTTGTGCTTCAAGTTATGCTTGCTTATTTGTAATATTCTAAACTAAAACCAAAATGTAGATTAACCTTAATGTTGTCATTAATACTTAATATAAGGATAAGCATTAAAGTCTCTTTTAATACTGTATAACGCTACAGTACATGTATGACGGGCAAAGCGAGACGGGTAAATGCTTCAGGCAACCCAACCTGCCCACGTGGCTTTATAAATTTCTCCTTTTCCCATTATTATATGACCATTATCTCTTTTCTTTAGTCCTACTTAGCTCTTTGAAGCTTACTTGTCTTTATTATTACATTAAGGTGTAAAAACAAGTGGTCTCGATAGAGACGTCTTCTTCAGGTACTCGACCTTGTACACGTGATGACATGATCCACTCCTATATTCGTGAAAGGCTGTTATATGTCCAAACCTTTACCTACCTATGTTCCTAGTCCTTTCCTACACATAATAGAGGGTGAACACCTTAAAAATAAATGTTTCAATATTATATATTGAAGGACAGATGTGAATAAATTAGGATTGTTGTTTGGTTTCAACGTGGAAAGCAACGATCAATGCTCCTTGTAGAGAATGCCGGGGATGTAGAATATAATGTTTGATTAGGTTAGGGGTAAAGCATCGCCAATGGCACTGGAAAATGATATTTTGCTGCCCTGCTCTAAACGCCCGTCACCCTCTATTCCTGATTCAGGTTCGTTCAGTTATTAGATTCTACAATAAACTATATCACTAGAGATTTTCCAGTCTTGACAATGATCGTCCATTAAACTAAAAACAATTAGACCTTAGATTTGATCTGTAATTTTTACATAGTTTTAATATTACAGTTTTTAAAATTTAAAAAAGACCATCTTTAAAAGCAAAAATAATGGCATAAAGCCTTTGACGATAGTTTAAGTCATAGAAAATTTCAATCTTTTTAGGTAACATAAAATATTATTTTATTATTTTACGATATTTTTATTATTATTTTTAAATTAAAGAAAGTTGTAAATTTTGTGTGTGTGTAACATTTAAGTATTATATGTTACTTTGTTTTGTGATATTTGTATAAATTAACTCTATTGTTTATTTATTATAGCCGTAGTTTGTTTTATAATTGATATACTTGCATTATTATTATTTTCTTCTGTTTCTACTTCTTTACTCCACAGAGTCTTTATTGTTCTATTTTCTTTTTATAGTGTATATACATCCTTTAATATTTTTTATACCCCTCTTCATTGTAATAAAATAATTACTTTATAATGTCCTTTCAATTTCTATTCATTAAGGTTTTTGTGCTTTTATGCTCTATACCTCTTTAATTATACCTTACATCCTCAGTTACCAAACCGTTCTCTTCTAGGCTCTCTTGTGTTTGAGTGTTTCTTCTTTACTTCCAGTAAGGTCATGGTCGCTAACGCAGGCTGCTTCTATTTACACTCAAATTTCGTTTATTTGTAAGATTACTTTATGTAATTTGTAGAAATTGTTTGTAGACCGTAAATAGCCTCAATGAAATATTTGTTTCTCTTTCATTAAAACAGAAACGGAATGTAATTTACCCTAGTGGTTCAACAACATTGTCAAAATTTTGTTTTCTTATTCTATCATTCATGTATCCCAGATCGATAACAGATTGAACAATCCAACTGAGTTTAGATTCGTCAATACATTTATAATGTATTTGTTCCAACAGTGTTTCCTTTACATTAACTGATACATCTGACAACATTGTTAGATATACTGTTCGACACAATTACTGTTATTTTCGACAATCTAAGGTTTAATTTTATTATTGTTTCATTTACTGCTGTTGAAGTCTCCATAGGTTTGTTTAATTTAACTCTTTTCTGTACTCTTCTCACAACACCGTTGAAGTCCAAATATCTGATTTTCACATTTCTCTTTTGTGTCTCGTAACACCATAAAGTAGTTTCAGTTTTTAGAAGCTTTATATGCTCCATGTTCCTTCACTCGTTTCCGTAGCCTATGCCTCCTTGATTGGTTTCTGCTTCGTGATTTTTACTGAGTCCTTTTAAAGATCGTTTCTTTTTCAGATATCTTAACTCGCATCCAAGAGGATCAGAGTTTCCTTTTGATATATATTCTCTTACCTGTTGAATCCCAGACAAACTTGTACCCTCTTCCGTCTGCTAGCTAGTGTACACCCACATTATTCCATGTGTTAGTAGATAAGCACCACAATCTACCTTTCGTGGTCCGCCATAGCATCGTCAACGTGAGGGTACGAATTACTGACAGAGCACTCTATCCCATCGGAGAAGATCCCGTGGGCATTTCTCGACCTAGTAATAAACCTATTTTGCACCTCTACAACGATCTAACAAGTGACAAAATCAATACCAACATCAAATTACATAAATATATCTCATTAAGATAAAAACTGAGCAAGAATACAGTTTATTCCTTTTACAACATCTGTGACGCAGTTTCTCATATCTTTATTGCATTGTGACGTTTTCAAGAAGACATTTCTCCTCCGTATTTCTTCTACTGAGTCGGTGAAAACAAAGGACCTTTTGCCTTTTGGCGATATATTATTTACAAGTTCCCCACCCAGTCCCTCTTTTGTATTTTGTCCTTTATTACCAACAAAAAACTCGAATGATAAACGAATATGGTTTGAAGTGAAATATAAATATTGCAGACTTTTATTACGCTGGATTTATGCCCGTTCTGTGTATCTAAAAAGTGCCTGGAGTCATCTTAGAGAACTGCGCAGGATAATATAGCTAATTTATTTAAAATACTGCAATCTTAACGTCCTAATTAGTGCAACGGGAAACCAATTTACGTAAAAATGTGTACCTTGTAATGGACACAATTACAGCGTGATACAAGATAGTCTTTCAATCCGGGGCGTGTCATTGTTTAAAGTTTAATAGTTTTTCATTGGTTTAATTAACACTCCTTGTACTAGTATACAATTTTCTACATGTACGCAATTGTTTACTGACTATACTTGTATACAATTGTCTACTACTTGTACATGTATAGGCATGTCTACTGCCAGGACATGTTAAAAATTGTGTACTGTATGTAAATATTCCCAATTGTTTCCTGCTTGTACATGTTCACGGATGTCTAATGATTGTACATTTTTACAATTGTCTACAGTTTGTACATATAAAAGTATGTCTACTTCCAGTATATGTTCACAATTATTTACTCTTTGAACATGTTAATAATTGGCTACTACTTGTTTATGTACACAATTGTCTATTACTTGTTCATGTACACAATTGTCTACTTCTCACGATTGGTTACTACTTGTATATGTACATGATTGTCTACTACTTGTACATATTAACAATCGTCTACTCTTTGTATATGTACACAATTGTCTACTACTTGTTCATGTACACAATTTTCTACTACTTGTTCATGTACACAATTTTCTACTTCTTGTGCATGTACACAATCGTCTACTCATTGTATATGTACACCATTGTCTACTTCTTGTATATGTTCGCAATTTTCTACTGTTTGTACATGCTCACAATTGTCTACTAATTGTCATATACACACTTTTCTACTGCTTGTACATGTTCACAATTGTCTACTTCTTGTACATATACACACTTTTCTACTGCTTGTACATGTTCACAATTGTCTACTAATTGTCATATACACTCTTTTCTACTGCTTGTACATGTTCACAATTGTCTACTAATTGTCATATACACACTTTTCTACTGCTTGTACATGTTCACAGTTGCCTTCTGCTTTTAGATGTTCGCAACTGTCTACTGTTTGTATTTTAACATAAAATTGACTGACACGTTCCAATAAAACTCTGCGATTGAATGTTTCAATCCCTATATTGAAAATTAAAATTGTACAATCCGAAAGATGTGCACTCGATTGGTTCTTTTTTTTTAAATATCAGGTGTTTATTAGGGAGGCCCGGAAAAGGTTAAAATCGTCATATTGAAATGCAGTTAGGAAAGGTTGTACTTTAGGTCCACTAAGTTCTGTGTAAAATATTACCCCGAAGATGTTACATCTTTAGACTGCATACAAGGCTTAAAGTTTGAGATGTTTTCGAATAAACCCAATTTTTTCACATATTTTTTAACAAAAACAAAGAATAAAATAAAAACAGAGTAGTGTTTAAAGTTTACTTCTGGGGTGCGAAAAGCTATACAGAAAATATGAAAGCTAAAGATAATTTCCTACGTAATTTTACAGAATAAACAATATTAAATTACAATTTAAAGATACTTACGAAACAAGGTCTTGCAGAACAACACCAACAAATCGGTAGGCCAAAAGAGGTAGGCCAGATAGCAAACAGAATATCCGTCAAAGTAATGAAACTAGAGTCAAATCTTTCTGTTGAATTAGAGTCCTACATTAGATTCTAATCAGGAATTCGAAAAGAACCGTTAGGAGACTCAAGAATCGATTGCGGTACTCACCTTCAAAAAACTACTAATGTACAAACTAGATAAGCTTATTTTCTAGAACTTGAGATAGTTATAGAATTTCGGAACTACCTGTTGCAGCTTTGGCGTCAGCATTGTTGAAGGACAAGAGCAGGGTTGCTGGAACTACAGAATCAGCAATATTAGATAAAAATAAAGAGTGGAGTGGAAGATAGTGTGTCCGCAGTTCGATAAATAAGAATTGCAAGCATTGTACTTTGTTGGAAGAACTGACCAAACGTTAAAAAATTGACATAAGTTAAAAGCACAGATGAGTACTTTAAGAACAACATTCCTCATCATGCAACAGCCTGAAATGTGGTGGCTGTTGTACAAATGCCGGTAACACATCAAATACCTTTATAAGGAACTTGCAAGAGAGGCTTTGGAAGACCACTTCAGTGGATAGTGGGCCACTGCATATGAACGAACAACCACTCAGAGATCTATTTGTACATCTGGATGGGCGACCACTAGTCCTCCAGCTTACAGTGGCCCTGTAATAAAAGCCTAGCCTGCCTGTCACAAAAGGCCTCCTGAACAATGGTAAGCTACTGTCTTGTCGAAGAACCTTTTCCTTTAAAAAAAGACCTCAGCAATAAATAAAAGTATTTTGATATATGCAGAATAGTTTCTAGTGGCGATTGTCCCGCTGGCCTTAGAAATAGGAATCCAGGAACGTTAAATCCTCCCAAATGGCTAATGACTGCAAGCCGGATTTTTTCAGACTCACCATCAAACACACTTCTATGCACCAAGCTATTACTATAAAATGTAATGCAAAACAAAAGGTTGTATTCAGGAATCTTTGAAAAACAATCCAACTATCGTCTTACTTATAAGAAGACATAAGGAAAGTTGTAAACAAATGTTTGCAAAACAGTTGCTACTTCACACACATTGGAAACGTGACAGAGGAAATGCTAATTAAGAGTCATGAACATATACGTCAACTAGGGGTCAAGAAAACCATGGTAACTAGAAGCCAAACTTACTCTCTTCTGTTAGAAGGCTGAGAATTCTTGAGATAAATTTCACTGCTTTATGTTAGATCGATATAATTTTTTGGCATTCAATAAATGTTATCTAAGCACCAAATACTTATCACAAGAACCCCTCAAAAATCCTGAAGAATGGTGTTTATGGCATTCAGGTGGAAAGTGTGCTTTTAAAATTGCCAACACACACACACACACACACACACACACACACACACACACACACACACACACATGCACGCACGCGCGCGCGTGCACACACACACACCGCTGTAGAAAAGGTAGTAAAAGATGTGACTAAATCTTTTCAACAAGTGTGCTATGGATCTAAGATAGATGGTGTAATCAGCATCTAGTAGATTATCAGATAGAGACATGAGGCCTCAATTTGAATTAAACAAGGTTTAAACGATCAAAACAAATAACGTGCTGTCATGGTCGAGTGGATGGGAGGGCACGGATGTGGTCGAAGCGCAACCAAATTCTCGTGATGAGTCCTGGATAGTTCTTTATGTATTAACAAAGAGTTTCGCATGATATTTTCCATATAAGCATAAACATAAGTTAAATAATTAGGGAAATAACATTTTCAATAAGATATAGAAGACATGGGAAAAGGTAGTTTTACAAAAAATGTAAAGTTTTTAATACGTCTGAAGTCAACATTAAATATTACTGACTTCTTATTTTATATTACAGTTTTTTCGAAAAAATTCAAATGTTTATCCTTTTGCCCATTATAAAGACATAATATTTATGAGCTAATATTTTACATAGAACTTAGCGGATCTCCCTTAGTGGTCCTCCCTGTGTTGATTAACACAGGTTACCGCTTTTTTTATTTACTGCATTTCGATCTTACGATTTTACCTATTTTCGGTTCACTGTATTGTTTATATCCTGTAACCTGCAATAAATAGTCCGTGGGGTTGTCACAGGCTATAGGTAAGGGAATAGTGAGCTCAACCTATTGCGTGGATTTTCACGATTCACAATCTGATGTTGTCCATATTGAGTAATTCAAGATATCATATTGAATTAATTTTAGTAAGACGTAACGAAATATAAACTAATATATTTTTTAGGTAAAAAAATATTGAACAATATTTCAACTTATTAATGTTTAATAAATAAAGTGCCAAACCGCGTTAGACTTTGAACATGAAGAGACATAGTTCGATTCCGGATAGCCCTTCAAATTTTTATAATTTTTTTAATAAATAAATATTTGAAATAAACTTTATTAACATCAATTGTCATTCACTATAAATTTTAAAAAAATGTATTTGAACTTGTTTGGATGAATAAAATAGTATTTCATTAACGACTGAAAGTTTGTACGATATATATATATATATATATATATATATATATACTTCAAGAAGAATACTTTCAATGAATATATTTATTCAAAGCTTTTCGTCGATAAAATAGTATCAGCATCTTCAGGAAAATAATTATCTAATAAAATACTTTTACAAAATTAAATCATATGTACTACAAAGAATCATATGTTTATAAGTATTGCACTTTATGTAAATTTTTCTATAACATCAATGACTTTATAAATAGTTTGGTGCCTTGATCTCACTTTGTTCATCAATTAATTTGTCTTTAACTTTATGCTTATAAATTCCAATGTTTCTTTAACTTTATGCTTATAAATTTCCAATGTTTCTTTAACTTTATGCTTATAAATTTTCAATGTTAAATTCAATTCTTTGTAGTACATATGATTTAATTTTGTAAAAGTATTTTATTAGATAATTATTTTCCTGAAGATGCTGATACTATTTTATCTTCGAAAAGCTTTGAATAAATATATTCATTGAAAGTATTCTTGAAGTATATATATATATATATATATATATATCAGGAGAGTGTAAGTTATTAGAGAGAATTTATTAAAATTATTTCTCCGTAAGTCGATAAAGACGACTTATTTCTTGAAAATGAATGTCATAAATTAAAATACTTTTTCATTTATTTGTCAAAAAATATTTTTTTTCAAAACGTAATTTTATTTTCAAAAATTGTCTACCCAAAAGTGCATTTAAATAGAAAAAAAGTGAATATTTCATTTGTAAAATGTAGAAGTTTTAATAAATTATAGTTAACGTGATACTAATAAAATAATAGAAACACCTTATTACAGTTTGGAGCATTTACTGAATAAAACGTTTATTCAACGAATTTAAAAAGAATCGGTACCAACATGTTCAAAATAAAAAAAAAATAAAATAAATTAACATGTACCATTAATAGTATTTGTATGTTATACCTCTGAGAATGGTTACTTGGTAACTGAAATGTACATAAGGGTAAAATTTAAAAAAATTGTGGTTAAGAGGTTTTTATGTATTTATTATAGTAATATTTATCGAAAAATATATTTATTAAGTAATAAAAATATTTAATAATAACATTTTTACTTAATAATGAACAATAAGTAGACTAACATAACCTACGTGTTGAAACAGGTACAACATAACCTATAACATAAAATCAGTTGTTCTATGATAATCATATGTAATCACATGATGATCAGCTATTCATATGTAATCACCTAAGAAGCTGCAATAGTTGTGTACAGAAAATATAGACAGCTATAAAGATGTGTTACACCGTAACGATTTTAGCGTGACGAGAAGATTTTCTGTTCATGCGCGACATGTTTTCACTTCAAAAAGTCGAACCAGAAGCATCGTTGTTAAAACATTAGTGACTACTGCAATAAAGCTCCATAATTTATTAAATATATATATTTTTGTACAATAGTGTAGAAAAAGTCACGTGACTCCAACTTGTGATTCTGAATAAAATTTATGTCTGTTTCAATAAAAATCATGTTTAAAAAAGGTGAAGAGATTTAATAAAAACAAATGACTGCAGGGACGAATAATGTTTTCAGGATGAAGGTTTGTAAAATTGCAACGGTGAATGTAATAAAAGATTTATAAAAAAATTGAAAACAAAAAATTATTGAACATAACAGCAATGTAAAAACCGTAACAAAAATTAATAAAAATAAAAAAATATTATCGTAGAAAAGAAGATGTATTGACTGAAAAATACATCAAGATATAAACAAAGCTATTTTTCAAAATAAATTGATACATAATAACTAACAGTACTGAATGCAACATTATATAAATAATGTGATTAAAAAGACTTAAAAATGTAGTGAAAAGTGGTAAATGTATCAAAAAGTAAAGTGGTGGAAAAAGCATCAAGGCTCAACGAAAAATTGATAAAATATTACCAAACTGAAATGACGCCAAAAGTATATAGCAAGAAATATTTGTGCCCTTATGGTAAACTGAAATCAATGGCACTGGAATAGAAATTATTTGAGGATATCCTCCAAAATTCATCAGCTGACTTGGTAAAAATAATCTTTTTAAGGCAAAGAATACTATTCAAATCATGGTACAATTTTAATTCTTTGCAAATATTATCCTAAATAAGAATTACAAGAAGCAACACAACAATTCTCATTAGATGGAATTTTCTATTTTTGTCTTTTGATTAATCTATTAATAGACTCGGCACTATAAATTAGAACCACCGGCTCTAAATCTGAAAAACAATTTAGTGCTCATAAAAGTTATTTTCGCTCTTTAGGAATCGACTGTTTACTTTCGAAGGTTTGTGAATAAGAATGCCAATTATCTCGTTGAATTTAAAGTCAGTTTTATTTTTTTTACGTCTGAAGCAATCGATCGTAATTAAAGTTATAAAAAACCACCAAAAGGCTAGATGACGTTATTAATCAGTAAATTTGAATAGACTAGAAAATTCAATAAAAATATGAATACGATTTGACCTTAACGTCTAGTTAAGTATACCAGGATGCACAATAAATATTTCGTAGAAATAAAAGCATTGCAGTAAGGAGATTATTATCATTGATTTAAAATACACGTTATAACATTAGTAGCTTTGTAAAAGGCCTAATTTTATTACTAATAGTTCAATAAAACTTTCTGCCTATATGGAGTACACATCTCTCTTCATTCCTATCACAAATAGGCCAATTTAAGGTAAGGACCCTTCCCAAGCCTATTTTGAGTACTAAAGTTTCATTAAATCTTTTTTTTATTCCTTTTCTCATTTTTTTTTTTTTTTTTTTTTTGAGGGTGTAACAAGAAGGCACTTTATTAAACTCCAAATGAGAGCAGGTCTGCTTTCTCCACACCGCCCTGTACACGTGATTCCAAATCTCATCTAAATCCTGTTCCAGGTTTATTTTTATATCCCTAACCTAAAATATAAAATGTTATAAAGTCCAAATCAAACGACTTTTCATGCCTAAATTTCATGTCAAAAACTAATTTTGGACGTTATATTTTGCAATATTCCTATTGTTTGACGTTTGTTGTCTTGGAAAAGATTATGACAGTTGGCACCGGTTGGTGTTTATCGAGCCAACACTTGAAACAAAGTACATCTACAAAAAAGTAGTTTTCTAATTAAAAACAAGTAAAGAGTTATTCAAACATAAACTGCCAGTCTGAAGAAGTGCTTCAGCAGTTTACGGCGACCTACTTCCTAAAGGATAAACACTAACATTGATTCCGTGCTGTATTGTTTTGTGTTAATCTTCCAACTATGTATCGGACTACTTTTCTTTCCACCTATACATTGCACTTCAAGTGTCTGCTTGAAATGTTATATGAAATTTGAAATTTCGATTTTTATTAGAAGACTTTAATGCTAACAAGGCTATAGTTGCCTTTGATTTAACGGAATTGTGGTATTTTTAAAATAATATTCTCCTATTCATAATTAATGTTTCCTAAGTATATCATATTTTATGCATTTAATTGCTTCCATATAAAGTATTAATATTATTTGAACCCATTTAAATTGGTCGATGGGTTTGACCTTTTAATTATTAGCCTAAATTTCCTTTCTAATTATGTTCTGTTTAGTATTTAGTAAAATAAAAAATTCCATCATCGAAATTTGTTATCCCTTGACCAAATTCTATCGATAAATATAGAAACTTTTACATCGCAGTTGCTTTAAACATAAGCATATTTAAGAGGTACTTTAACGAAGTTTCTTAATGGGGCTTCTCAGTTGTTCGTTTGGTAAATCTTCTAACAGTAATATTTTTTTATACGTTATCTAACTTTAAGGTTGCACACCTATGTGAAAGTAATTTATGTTGCTCAACATATCGGTTTTTACGCAAATGGTCTTATGACTAAACGGAATCAACATATCCAAGTCTTTAACGATTTTCGACCAACTCCAAAACCTTTAAAGACTTTCAGATATTCTCAGTACATTGCATATGTCGAACAAACCGTCTCCCCCAACTAATCCATCCTCATACTCTTGATTGCCCATGCGTTACCATGGTAGAGGGTCTTGACGCCAAGACCCGGGGTAACTGTAAAGGCTCAGGACCTTACTGGGGCTACCGACTCGCTCCTAAGACAACGCTTTTATAGAACTATTAAAGTAGAACATGTCCTAAAGACCCGGTTTTTCCGCTCTGTCAAAATTCACGTCCGATGGCTCCCGTCTGGCTAGCGCAATCGAACCTTCATCAACACATGGTCTGCCTTACCTTAGTCCTGGAGATTTAGTCCTAGACTGGAGTTAGCAACGATAAACATGCACACAAGTCGCTGAGGGCTGTTCAAAGAGACAGTTATACCACCAGTTAGAGAAAAGTCTAACATCGTATTATATTTATTTAATATTACTAAAGAATTTCTTAGAATAGCAATGTTGCACAATTTCGTTTGACGTGATACAAAATTTGAGTATTGTTTATGTAAAAATCTGGCAAAACGTAATTTTCGTTTGTGTTCACTTCACAACGCACCTGGTCCCAAGTTTATATTCGTATACGTAAATTAATATTTATTAAACTCTAATACTTTGTAATACATTTCCATCCAAGAAAATGTAGACGGTACAAAATATTTCACAGAGATTTAATAAAAAGCCAGCTCTCCTCTGAGCTTACAAAGGGATTTATAAGTAATTCATTCCGGAGCCATTTTCAAGTGAATCACTCAGCAAATAGATGGCGATAGGTCATGTACGACAAGTTAGCTGGGGGAATCTAAGAGGTTCTTTGCATTGGCTTGTGTTGTGTAGTGGTTCCTATAGCAAGGATTATTATTATATACAAATCCAGGAGCTTATAGCTTACTGTTGAATGGAGTATGTTTATGTACACCAGTCAATCTGGAATCAATCAAATGTATCGTACACCATGTTTAGAATTAAATGTATCGATGCTTTTTTTTACAATTGCAGGTATTTAAAAATATGAGGTTCTCTAGGTAAATTCAAACTTAATATTTTGAATTTTAGTATTACATTTTTCGATCCCTTGTTAAATCTCCATACATATAAGATACAAAATCCAGGCTGGTTGACTAACTAACTGACCCCCTTACAGACTGAGGGAAAGACATAGCAACTAACAGACTGAGTGACTGACGTACCAACTAACTGACTGATTGACAAACTAACTGACTCACCGACTGACTGACAGACTGTCTGACTAAAGACCAAAATAACTGATTGGCCGACTAAGAGACTGAGTGACTGACGTACCAACTAACAGACTGAGTGACGAACTAACTGACTCACCGACTGACTGACTAAAGAACCAAATAACTGACTGACCGACTAACAGACTGAGTGGCTGACGTACCAACTAACTGACTGATTGACAAACTAACTGACTCACCGACTGACTGACAGACTGTCTGACTAAAGACCAAAATAACTGATTGGCCGACTAAGAGACTGAGTGACTGACGTACCAACTAACAGACTGAGTGACGAACTAACTGACTCACCGACTGACTGACTAAAGAACCAAATAACTGACTGACCGACTAACAGACTGAGTGACTGACGTACCAACTAACTGGCTGATTGACAAATTAACTGACTCACCGACTGACTGACAGACAGTCTGACTAAAGAACCAAATAACTTACTGACCAGCTAACTGACTGATTGACTAACCGATCGGCGAAATGACTGAGTGACTAGCTTACCAACTAATTGACTGATAGATAAACTAACTGACTGATTGACAAACTAACTGACTCACCGACTGACTGACAGACAGTCTGATTAAAGAACCAAATAACTGACTGACCGACTAACAGACTGAGTGACTGACGTACCAACTAACTGACTGATTGACAAACTAACTGACTCATCGACTGACTGACAGACTGTCTGACTAAAGACCAAAATAACTGATTGGCCGACTAAGAGACTGAGTGACTGACGTACCAACTAACAGACTGAGTGACTGACGTACCAACTAACTGACTGATTGACAAACTAACTGACTCACCGACTGACTGACTAAAGAACCAAATAACTGACTGACCGACTAACAGACTGAATGACTGACGTACTAACTAACAGACTGAGTGACTGATGTACTAACTAACAGACTGAGTGACTGACGTACTAACTAACAGACTGAGTGACTGACGTACTAACTAACAGACTGAGTGACTGACGTACTAACTAACAGACTGAGTGACTGATGTACTAACTAGCAGACTGAGTGACTGACGTACTAACTAACAGACTGAGTGACTGACGTACAAACTAACAGACTGAGTGACTGATGTACTAACTAACAGACTGAGTGACTGATGTACTAACTAACAGATTGAGTGACTGATGTACTAACTAACAGACTGAGTGACTGATGTACTAACTAACAGACTGAGTGACTGATGTACTAACTAACAGACTGAGTGACTGACGTACTAACTAACAGACTGAGTGACTGACGTACTAACTAACAGACTGAGTGACTCATGTACTAACTAACAGACTGAGTGACTGACGTACTAACTAACAGACTGAGTGACTGACGTACTAACTAACAGACTGAGTGACTGATGTACTAACTAACAGACTGAGTGACTGATGTACTAACTAACAGACTGAGTGACTGACGTACTAACTAACAGACTGAGTGACTGACGTACTAACTAACAGACTGAGTGACTGACGTACTAACTAACAGACTGAGTGACTGATGTACTAACTTACAGACTGAGTGACTGACGTACTAACTAACAGACTGAGTGACTGACGTACTAACTAACAGACTGAGTGACTCATGTACTAACTAACAGACTGAGTGACTGACGTACTAACTAACAGACTGAGTGACTGACGTACTAACTAACAGACTGAGTGACTGATGTACTAACTAACAGACTGAGTGACTGATGTACTAACTAACAGACTGAGTGACTGACGTACTAACTAACAGACTGAGTGACTGACGTACTAACTAACAGACTGAGTGACTGACGTACTAACTAACAGACTGAGTGACTGATGTACTAACTAACAGACTGAGTGACTGACGTACTAACTAACAGACTGAGTGACTGACGTACTAACTAACAGACTGAGTGACTGACGTACTAACTAACAGACTGAGTGACTGATGTACTAACTAACAGACTGAGTGACTGACGTACTAACTAACAGACTGAGTGACTGACGTACTAACTAACAGACTGAGTGACTAATGTACTAACTAACAGACTGAGTGACTGATGTACTAACTAACAGACTGAGTGACTGACGTACTAACTAACAGACTGAGTGATTGACGTACTAACTAACAGACTGAGTGACTGACGTACTAACAGACTGAATGACTGACGTACTAACAGACTGAATGACTGACGTACTAACTAACAGACTGAGTGACTGATGTACTAACTAACAGACTGAGTGACTGATGTACTAACTAACAGACTGAATGACTGACGTACTAACTAACAGACTGAGTGACTGACGTACTAACTAACAGACTGAGTGACTGACGTACTAACTAACAGACTGAGTGACTGACGTACTAACTAACAGACTGAGTGACTGACGTACTAACAGACTGAATGACTGACGTACTAACAGACTGAATGACTGACGTACTAACAGACTGAATGACTGACGTACTAACAGACTGAATGACTGACGTACTAACAGACTGAATGACTGACGTACTAACTAACAGACTGAATGACTGACGTACTAACAGACTGAATGACTGACGTACTAACTAACAGACTGAATGACTGACGTACTAACAGACTGAATGACTGACGTACTAACAGACTGAATGACTGACGTACTAATAGACTGAATGACTGACGTACGAACAGACTGAATGACTGACGTACTAACTAACAGACTGAATGACCGACGTACTAAGTAACAGACTGAATGACTGACGTACGAACAGACTGAGTGACTGACGTACTAACTAACAGACTGAATGACTGACGTACTAACTAACAGACTGAGTGACTGACGTACTAACTAACAGACTGAATGACTGACGTACTAACTAACAGACTGAATGACTGACGTACTAACTAACAGACTGAATGACTGACGTACTAACTAACAGACTGAATGACTGACGTACTAACAGACTGAATGACTGACGTACTAACAGACTGAATGACTGACGTACGAACAGACTGAATGACTGACGTACGAACAGACTGAATGACTGACGTACTAACTAACAGACTGAATGACTGACGTACTAAGTAACAGACTGAGTGACTGAGGTACTAACTAACAGACTGAATGACTGACGTACTAACAGACTGAATGACTGACGTACTAACTAACAGACTGAGTGACTGACGTACTAACTAACAGACTGAATGACTGACGTACTAACTAACAGACTGAGTGACTGACGTACTAACTAACAGACTGAGTGACTGACGTACTAACTAACAGACTGAGTGACTGACGTACTAACAGACTGAATGACTGACGTACTAACTAACAGACTGAATGACTGACGTACTAACTAACAGACTGAGTGACTGACGTACTAACTAACAGACTGAGTGACTGACGTACTAACTAACAGACTGAGTGACTGACGTACTAACTAACAGACTGAGTGACTGACGTACTAACAGACTGAATGACTGACGTACTAACAGACTGAATGACTGACGTACTAACAGACTGAATGACTGACGTACTAACAGACTGAATGACTGACGTACTAATAGACTGAATGACTGACGTACGAACAGACTGAATGACTGACGTACTAACTAACAGACTGAATGACCGACGTACTAAGTAACAGACTGAATGACTGACGTACGAACAGACTGAGTGACTGACGTACTAACTAACAGACTGAATGACTGACGTACTAACTAACAGACTGAGTGACTGACGTACTAACTAACAGACTGAATGACTGACGTACTAACAGACTGAATGACTGACGTACTAACTAACAGACTGAGTGACTGATGTACTAACTAACAGACTGAGTGACTGACGTACTAACTAACAGACTGAGTGACTGACGTACTAACTAACAGACTGAATGACTGACGTACTAACTAACAGACTGAGTGACTGACGTACTAACTAACAGACTGAGTGACTGACGTACTAACTAACAGACTGAGTGACTGACGTACTAACAGACTGAATGACTGACGTACTAACTAACAGACTGAATGACTGACGTACTAACTAACAGACTGAGTGACTGACGTACTAACTAACAGACTGAGTGACTGACGTACTAACTAACAGACTGAGTGACTGACGTACTAACTAACAGACTGAGTGACTGACGTACTAACAGACTGAATGACTGACGTACTAACAGACTGAATGACTGACGTACTAACAGACTGAATGACTGACGTACTAACAGACTGAATGACTGACGTACTAATAGACTGAATGACTGACGTACGAACAGACTGAATGACTGACGTACTAACTAACAGACTGAATGACCGACGTACTAAGTAACAGACTGAATGACTGACGTACGAACAGACTGAGTGACTGACGTACTAACTAACAGACTGAATGACTGACGTACTAACTAACAGACTGAGTGACTGACGTACTAACTAACAGACTGAATGACTGACGTACTAACTAACAGACTGAATGACTGACGTACTAACTAACAGACTGAATGACTGACGTACTAACTAACAGACTGAATGACTGACGTACTAACAGACTGAATGACTGACGTACTAACAGACTGAATGACTGACGTACGAACAGACTGAATGACTGACGTACGAACAGACTGAATGACTGACGTACTAACTAACAGACTGAATGACTGACGTACGAACAGACTGAATGACTGACGTACTAACTAACAGACTGAATGACTGACGTACTAAGTAACAGACTGAGTGACTGAGGTACTAACTAACAGACTGAATGACTGACGTACTAACAGACTGAATGACTGACGTACTAACTAACAGACTGAGTGACTGACGTACTAACTAACAGACTGAATGACTGACGTACTAACTAACAGACTGAGTGACTGACGTACTAACTAACAGACTGAGTGACTGACGTACTAACTAACAGACTGAGTGACTGACGTACTAACTAACAGACTGAGTGACTGACGTACTAACTAACAGACTGAATGACTGACGTACTAACTAACAGACTGAGTGACTGACGTACTAACTAACAGACTGAGTGACTGACGTACTAACTAACAGACTGAGTGACTGACGTACTAACAGACTGAATGACTGACGTACTAACTAACAGACTGAGTGACTGACGTACTAACTAACAGACTGAGTGACTGACGTACTACCTAACAGACTGAGTGTTTGACGTACTAACTGACAGACTGAGTGACTGACGTACTAACTAACAGACTGAGTGACTGACGTACTACCTAACAGACTGAGTGACTGACGTACTAACTGACAGACTGAGTGACTGACGTACTAACTAACAGACTGAGTGACTGACGTACTAACTAGCTGACTGATTGACGAACTAACTGGCTCATCGACTGACTGACAGACTGTCTGACTAAAGACCAAAATAACTGATTGGCCGACTAACAGACTGAGTGACTGACGTACCAACTAGCTGATTGATTGACGAACTAACTGACTCACCGACTGACTGACTGAAGAACCAAATAACTTACTGAACCGCTAACTGACTGAATCACTAACTTATCGGTGAACTGACTGAGTGACTGACTTACCAACTAAGTAACTGGCTGACTGACCGGCTACCTGACTATCTGACCAAGTTTGATAATGAACCTTGAGTTAAATTTAATAATGCAAAAACCCTGATATTTTGAGGATATCCGTTCCATAACATAAAAAGCCCATAAGAACGGATTCTGCAAGATTTTAATTTTGAGACATTTGTTTAATGGCTATATAACATTGCGAGCTCACTTTTATAAAAAAGCATATTTGATTTTGTCTGTGAGAATTCTAAACAATGAATAATGTAAAGGCGATAAAAACGGGAACATTTTTTAGACTATATCCAAATTTTTAAATGTAGGTGGCACTGTCCCGACTCGAAGAATATCTATGTAGAGACAAAGCTATTTAAAACTGGAAGCTTGAAATTTTTAGGATATATCGGTTCATAACATATAGGAGCATCTGACACGGATTTTGTAGAATTTTTTAAAAGGTTTTAAAAAAATGTCTAATATCTCACTAGCTTCTTACATATAGACTTGGTTCTTGTCTGTAAATGTTCCCAGTACAAGTTTTTAAATATAGCAATTTTATATCGAAAAGAAAAAAAATGTTGTCCATTACTTGACCCGGATTTTGGAGCATGACGTAATCCGTGCTGCTGAATAGAAGAAACGGAATGTAGAGGCATTGAATATGTCGACTAATGCGTATTGCGTTCTATACTTCACATTATGGTTGATTTTTTGTAACAATATATTAATATTCTAA
>JBAIZL010000001.1:224258007-224295507 GCA_036971475.1 Prosapia bicincta | reverse complement strand
TGGCGTAAATGTTTATATTAAATAAAAACAACCGCTTACCACAAATTCAACAATTTTTATTTTAAAATCATGTACATTTCGATTACAAAGTAATCATCTTCAGAGGTATTTTACAATTGATTTGTCAGTCATTTGTAAAATACCTCTGAAGATGATTACTTTGTAATCGAAATGTACATTTGGTTAAAATAAAACTGTTTGAGTCTGTGGTAAGGGGTTGTTTTTATTTAATATAAAGCTGATTTTATGTTATAGGCGATGGAACAGTTGTTGTAACGTGTAAGTTATGTTATTTTATTTATATTAATTGTACTTTTATTATGTATTATAATAATGTATAGTTTTTTTTGTTACTACTGAAATCTATTGTTTGTAAATAATTATTTTAATACATAAAACTGCTTGTCTAAAATAGCTTATTAATCCAAAAACCCTTATTAAATTACATTTTCCGAGAGCAAATAGTTCGGTTTATATCTGGAAGCACTGAACAATCCACGTGCGGCAAACATCAGCTGTTTATATCTGTAATTAAGTCGTTTCAAACATTTGCAAAATTAAATTTCGTTTTTGTTGACACTTTCTATGTATTTTCAAATTCATAAATTTCAACCTATTTTTTTCAATTAAATAATAATAGGTTTATAACAACTAAGCCCTTGCTACAAATATTTCAACTATCATGATGTAGGCGTACGTTTCTGTAACACGTTTACCATCATCAAACGTTTACAAGCATGCTGTATCTTTGTTTCCTTGCATGATGCTAAGCGTGTAGGCGAAATCAAGGCTGTTTAAATATTTGAGCAAGAGTTAGTGTTGGTTAGTTATTATGTTTACGCTAATGTGCTCCGTATAGATTTTGTAGTAATAGGTTATTAAACATTTATTATATAAGTACCACGGTTACAATACAATCTATATGTTTTGTAAACATATATTTACAACGGTATATAATAAGAGAGTTTACTCAAAATCTCACCACACGCTAGTTTATGAACACAGACTAGTTTCGCCGACGATGTCCTTCATCAGGGATTGAGCAATGAGTGTTAGGCAGTCACTGATGAAGACGACATCGTCACCGAAACTAGTGTGTGCTAATAAACTAGTGTGTGGTAAGATTTTGATTGGACTTTTGTAATATTTTCCGCTGTGAATCGTTCTCACTATCTAAGCTCTAATTTTACTACATAACCAATATCTAGTTATTTTGTTTGCCTTTTTCCACGTCATTGTTTCAGTACGTGTATATACACAATGCTAAACCTATATCTACAACGGTATATAATAGGAGAGTTTACTCAAAATCTCACCACACACTAATTTATGAACACAGACTAGTTTCGGCGACGATGTCCTTTATCAGGGATTGAGCAATGAGTGTTAGGCAGTCACTGATGAAGACGACATCGTCACCGAAACTAGTGTGTGTTAATAAACTAGTGTGTGGTGAGATTTTGATTGAACTTTTGTAATATTTTCCGCTGTGAATCGTTCTCACTATCTAAGCTCTAATTTTACTACATAACCAATATCTAGTTATTTTGTTTGCCTTTTTCCACGTCTATGTTTCAGTACGTGTATATAAACAATGCACAGCACCTTCACCCTATTAACTTGGTGACCACACTCGCTCTATGCAAATGCTACATTTTATGAATCCATTTCAACTCGATATGTCTTCAATGCTTCCCATCTGTGTATTTATTTTACCTACGACGGAATCAGCTGATCAGTTACGTACAACATAACAGCTGATCACGAGTCCAAAACGAGATGTTTATATCGGGTTTCCTTTTAACTTTACTAAATCAATAAACTGTTTACAAGTAAAGGTCAACCTGAATGAATACAAACAAAATCAAAAACACATTTAATTTATTTTCTTAAGGTCTAAACTTGACCTTGACAGATTTCAATGGATCTGTTTATTAGTAGCCTGACTTAATTTCTTTGGCGTTGCTTAACGTAGTTTAAAATGTTTGTTGTTGCTCGCCAGTGTGTTCTAAAACAATATGTATTCTTTAATCAAAGAAAATCTTTAATGAGGCGGTCCGGTGAGCTTTAATTCATTTAATTTTTCTCAAATTGAACACTCTCTAAGGGTAGTTTATGAATCAATGGCAATTCATACATTATACATTATTATAATTATATATTATTTATTTTTAAGGTGTAAATATTAGAGTAAATAACTTTTGAGTAGAAGAAAATACAATATTTTATCTAGAATATAACAGAAACATTTTAAAAAGAATAATAGTGTTTTATTTTAAAAAGAAGATAAAAGGGTCTTGAGAAATAGTGTTGAGAAGTTTTTAGGGATGACTCATTTAGGCGAAAGGCTTTATAGATTTTATAAATTTTATATATTATAAATTCTGTTGCAATATAATATCTTATATAAACTCATAGGAGATGTCGAATTGTATATTTAAAAAAGTCAATAAAATGTAAATTTAGATGGAATTCAAAGGTAACGTTTTAAGGGAAAGATAATAAAAGATAAATTTTAAGTAAAATATATAACTTACATATGTTTAATTACACGTAAGAAAATTTACATTTTTTTTCTAACGCATAAAACAATATTCAAAGGGGAAAACAATGGTCGATTTTAAGTCAAAAGTAATATAAATTTCATTTTGGTAATAATTGTATATTATATGTGGAAAATAGTAGCAGATACATTCAAAATGGAAGATGTAGAAGGTGAAGATAGAAGTTATTGAAAATTTTATTTTGAAAACAATTAAACATACTTATAGTAGATGATTTCAAATAGAAAATAACGGCAGACTGATTTGAATTGATAAACAAACATTATAGACATAAGAAAAAAAATTTACTTTTAAATAGAAATAAGATTTAAAAAGGAATCTATTGAAAATACATTTTAGACGATTACGAGACACATTGTAAGAGCAATACACATCGGGAATTGCCCATGTGAGTAGGCTCCCCTCTGTTGAGTAAGTTACGCACTTATTTCAGCAGATAACAGATGCGAAATCGGTATCTGTGCTTATGAAACTATTGAAGTATAAAGATGGTGGTAGTAAAGAGTGGCAAGGATCAAGCCTTTCGACTCGACCTCTGCCAAAACGCATAAACCCGCCCGCTTGGGAAGCCCGCCTCCAACTATGACACCCCTACCCCCATAAATCCAACCTCAAATTCATTCGCCCGGGTGACTAGTGTCAGCGAGGGGCTTGGTGACACGACCCGTGTACCAGTATGCAAGTCTTTCGACCTTACTATAAGGCCTAGACAGCTCGCCGGTTCGTCACTGGGACGAGACAAAATTCCTCCAGTGGTAGCGGTTCGATCCCTGTTCCAGTACTACTCGGGATCAGTATAACCTTCCGAACATTTATACCCTGCCTGGTTACTTCAATCCACCCTTTATCCGTACCCTGGGACTCGGAATCTGGTCCAAAGTGCTAAAGTCATAAACGGGACGTCACTATAACGAACTATGTACTAAAGATAGAGCACAAGATCTGCTAGTCACATGAAGAAACGCCTAACCATGGTTACTTATGCTTTTCTTTAGTGGCATTTTCTTGTAAAAGTGATGCGGTATAACTGGAAGTAAATACTGTAAACCCACCATTGATAATACTGTCCTACCAAGGGTTGTCACATGTTTACATTTATCCCTAAACTCACTGGCTTGAGCAAGTCATTGAAACAACAAGACGAATTCAACATTTCAAGACTTTCTGAATAAAAGCAAGAAAAACAATTTGTGCACTTTCATTGCATTTTCCATTACAGTAGACTCAATGTCCACCGATTTTTACTCACCGTAAATAAATCATTTTTTTTAGTTGATTTTTTAAAAAACATTTTGGTTTGTTTCCTCCATTTTATTTACATTTCAACCATTTAACTAGAAGATTCTCGTTTATAACGTATTATATAAAACGTTCCGCCCTCAGCCCCAATTAGACTTTAAAAATAGGTTTGAGAAAAAAATACAATCCCGACAGTGAATGTAACGATTAAATTATAAAATCAGTATACAATATCAAGAGCACAGTGATACAATATATTACAAAAATATAGGTGAAAAAACCCCAAAACCACAAAAATTAATCAAAAAATAACTAAAATAAGTTACCTAAGATTAAATCCTTATGTACATTTCGATGACAAAGTCATCATCTTCAGAGGTTTCTATTACAAAAGTACAATCTAGAATAAAAAAAAAGTCAGTCTAGTTTGTTAATGTTTTGTATTCTAGATTGTACTTTTGTAATAGGAACCTCTCAAGATGATGACCTTGTCATAGAAATGTACATAAGGATTTAATCTTAGGTAACTTATTTTAGTTATTTTTTCATGAGTTTTTGTGGTTTTGGGGCTTTTTCACCTATATTCTTGTTATATAAAATCAGTGTTGCATAAAACCAGAAAACATGCACATCTCTAAATAAACAAAGCCAAGTTCGTGTTTAATTAAATTGATGTCATTTCTCTTTGCTTGTGTGTCTTTTGTCTTCTATAGTACCTTTGTAAAATGAGCGGCCCAATGAAAACACACTATCATACATTTGACAAAGTCAGTTAAAAATTAGAAATATAATCAGATTTCTGCTACTGATGTTAAAACAAAAGTGGCTTTGTTTAGCTTTATTTCCCTGTGTCGAGGAGTGCCAAACAAATGGTTTAATTAAGCAATATGTTTAATTATATATTTTAGACAAAAGAAAAATGAGCATAACGTAATTATAATGAACGTATTAATGCACTGTAGCGTCATAGACTCCCTGTGAGCGTGGCTAGTTAGCGAATACAATACGAAGGTCAGCAAAACCAATACCACCTAGACAGAAAGCCCTAGGCTATGGTCATAGCAATAGCCATAAACAAGGAACAAGGGCAATCATTGACCATTGCTGGATTAAATTTGGAACATTCGAGCGGACAATTATATATTGCGCGCTCACGTGTTGGGACACCTAAAATATTTGTATGTTTGTGAAATGACGAAAGCATTGCAGTAAATGAAGTGTAATTATTTAGATGTTAGATTTGCTTTTCTTATTGGAAAATTAATTTTAATTTTCCATTATAAAATTATGATTTCGTGCGCACCGAGTAACGCTCGTATTACTATAAGTAGAGAAACTAATTTGGCCTTTAGTCATGCTACTCATATTTTGATTTAAATCGCCATTTTCTGTCTAACTGAATTGAATTTCAAATACTTTTTTTTCCAGGAGAGATTCAAACAGATGTATTAGAAGCCAGATTTAGTAAATATCGACCAATGTCAGGATCCCAATATTTACACCTAAGCCAATATTTGAAATAGAATCCAAAATAAGGAAGAACTAGCTTAACCTTAGAATCAAGGTCTTTCGGAAAATTAAAAGTTAATTTAGATGGAAACATCTGCGCATCTACAAATAATTACACTACTCAAATCGTGAAAATTTATTTCCAATTATCGACTTTATCTGTGACTTTAGTGAAGATGATTACAGTGAAAGTGAAAATATGCTTCCTATTTTAACTTACATATAAAGTATCACATAAAAAATAAACTGCACTGATTGCAGATCATACCTAGTCGTAGTTAAGGATCCGCAAGTCAGAAGCTTAGCAAATTATAGAAGCTGATGGGGTTGTTTTAAACTCAAAAATGGATTCTGAGCTAATTATTGGAACTGATAGGGTTGCTTTAAACTAAAAAATGGATTCTTAGCTAGTTATTGGAACTGATAGGGTTGCTTTATTGCTTTAAACTAAAAAATGGATTCTTAGCTAGTTATTGGAACTGATAGGGTTGCTTTAAACTAAAAAATGGACTCTGAGCTAATTATTGGAACTGATAGGGTTGCTTT
This sequence comes from Prosapia bicincta, assembly GCA_036971475.1. Taxonomy (NCBI): domain Eukaryota; kingdom Metazoa; phylum Arthropoda; class Insecta; order Hemiptera; family Cercopidae; genus Prosapia; species Prosapia bicincta. Next base: position 224,289,649 of record JBAIZL010000001.1, on the reverse strand, counting down.
AAACTCAAAAATGGATTCTGAGCTAATTATTGGAACTGATAGGGTTGCTTTAAACTCAAAAATGGATTCTCAGCTAGTTATTGGAACTGATAGGGTTGCTTTATTGCTTTAAACTAAAAAATGGATTCTTAGCTAGTTATTGGAACTGATAGGGTTGCTTTAAACTCAAAAATGGATTCTTAGCTAGTTATTGGAACTGATAGGGTTGTTTTAAACTAAAAAATGGATTCTTAGCTAGTTATTGGAACTGATAGGGTTTCTTTAAACTAAAAAATGGATTCTGAGCTAATTATTGGAACTGATAGGGTTGCTTTAAACTCAAAAATGGATTCTTAGCTAGTTATTGGAACTGATAGGGTTGCTTTAAACTCAAAAATGGATTCTTAGCTAGTTATTGGAACTGATAGGGTTGTTTTAAACTAAAAAATGGATTCTTAGCTAGTTATTGGAACTGATAGGGTTGCTTTAAACTCAAAAATGGATTCTGAGCTAATTATTGGAACTGATAGGGTTGCTTTAAACTCAAAAATGGATTCTCAGCTAGTTATTGGAACTGATAGGGTTGCTTTATTGCTTTAAACTAAAAAATGGATTCTTAGCTAGTTATTGGAACTGATAGGGTTGCTTTAAACTCAAAAATGGATTCTTAGCTAGTTATTGGAACTGATAGGGTTGTTTTAAACTAAAAAATGGATTCTTAGCTAGTTATTGGAACTGATAGGGTTCCTTTAAACTAAAAAATGGATTCTGAGCTAATTATTGGAACTGATAGGGTTGCTTTAAACTCAAAAATGGATTCTTAGCTAGTTATTGGAACTGATAGGGTTGCTTTAAACTCAAAAATGGATTCTTAGCTAGTTATTGGAACTGATAGGGTTGTTTTAAACTAAAAAATGGATTCTTAGCTAGTTATTGGAACTGATAGGGTTCCTTTAAACTAAAAAATGGATTCTGAGCTAATTATTGGAACTGATAGGGTTGCTTTAAACTCAAAAATTGATTCTGAGCTAATTATTGGAACTGATAGGGTTGCTTTAAACTCAAAAATGGATTCATAGCTAGTTATTTGAACTGATAGGGTTGCTTTAAACTCAAAAATGGATTCTCAGCTAGTTATTGGAACTGATAGGGTTGCTTTAAACTAAAAAATGGATTCTTAGCTAGTTATTGGAACTGATAGGGTTGTTTTAAACTAAAAAATGGATTCTTAGCTAGTTATTGGAACTGATAGGGTTGTTTTAAACTAAAAAATGGATTCTTAGCTAGTTATTGGAACTGATAGGGTTCCTTTAAACTAAAAAATGGATTCTGAGCTAATTATTGGAACTAATAGGGTTGCTTTAAACTCAAAAATGGATTCTGAGCTAATTATTGGAACTGATAGGGTTGCTTTAAACTCAAAAATGGATTCTTAGCTAGTTATTGGAACTGATAGGGTTGCTTTAAACTAAAAAATGGATTCTGAGCTAATTATTGGAACTAATAGGGTTGCTTTAAACTCAAAAATGGATTCTTAGCTAGTTATTGGAACTGATAGGGTTCCTTTAAACTAAAAAATGGATTCTGAGCTAATTATTGGAACTAATAGGGTTGCTTTAAACTCAAAAATGGATTCTTAGCTAGTTATTGGAACTGATAGGGTTCCTTTAAACTAAAAAATGGATTCTGAGCTAATTATTGGAACTAATAGGGTTGCTTTAAACTCAAAAATGGATTCTTAGCTAGTTATTGGAACTGATAGGGTTGCTTTAAACTAAAAAATGGATTCTGAGCTAATTATTGGAACTAATAGGGTTGCTTTAAACTCAAAAATGGATTCTTAGCTAGTTATTGGAAGTGATAGGGTTGCTTTAAACTCAAAAATGGATTCTGAGCTAATTATTGGAACTAATAGGGTTGCTTTAAACTCAAAAATGGATTCTGAGCTAATTATTGGAACTAATAGGGTTGCTTTAAACTCAAAAATGGATTCTGAGCTAATTATTGGAACTAATAGGGTTGCTTTAAACTCAAAAATGGATTCTTAGCTAGTTATTGGAACTGATAGGGTTCCTTTAAACTAAAAAATGGATTCTGAGCTAATTATTGGAACTGATAGGGTTGCTTTAAACTAAAAAATGGATTCTGAGCTAATTATTGGAACTAATAGGGTTGCTTTAAACTCAAAAATGGATTCTTAGCTAGTTATTGGAACTGATAGGGTTCCTTTAAACTAAAAAATGGATTCTGAGCTAATTATTGGAACTAATAGGGTTGCTTTAAACTCAAAAATGGATTCTGAGCTAATTATTGGAACTGATAGGGTTGCTTTAAACTCAAAAATGGATTCTTAGCTAGTTATTGGAACTGATAGGGTTGCTTTAAACTCAAACATGGATACTTAGCTAATTATTAAAGCTGATTTGTTAACTTTGAACTGCTAAACTGATTCCAGCTACTTGTAACAGGTAGTGTGGTAACTTTAAAATTAAAAACGGAGAATCACCTATTTAATAAAGCTAATTGGGTGACCTTTACCTGTAAAGTGTATTTAAAGAAATTTATTATCCACCTAATTTTAAGCTAATTTAGTAACCTTAAAATGCAAATTTGATGATCATTAAATTCTGTAACCTTGAAATGCAAAACGTATTATAAGTTAGTTATTGAAGTTAATTTAGTAACTGTAAAATCTGATAAGATTGATATTTTGCTAATTATGAAAGCTAATTAGGAAATATTAAACTGCAAAACTGATTATCAGATAATTATTAAAGGTAATTGCTTAACTTTAAACTAAAAACTGGTTATCTGCTAATTAATAAAGTAAAGTGGGTAACGTACATACTAAGTAACTCAGGTTGTTACTAATGATGTCTGGTTTTACAGCTGTTTACTCAGAGGGCAACTATTATTTGAATAAGTAAAATATCTCAAGTAGTAGAATATACTGTCAATGAACTAGATATTAACTATAAAAAGCATGTGAAATTGACAGTTTTATTATATGTAATTTATTCGAACAAAATATAAAAAGAGAAAAAAATAAAACTCTGAATATCTCATCGAAAAATAGCACAACTCATTTCTTATGATCTGGAGTAGGATTACATCCTGCTCCATCTGGAGTCATTTTACAAGATCTGGAGTCATTTTACATGACTCAATTTAAAAAGTTCATGAGTATCATTCATTTATAGGTATCAAGTCGTGTGCATAATATCCTTACATATCACATTAAAACGCTTTGAAGGACGTTTCGATTAGATAAAAGATTATTTTCTACAATGAGCATTTAAAACCAATTAGATTTAATACGAGTACACAGAACCTTTGATGACGTCATTCGAGAATACAGGATACACTTCAGTGAGTTCAATGCCAAACGTTAAAAAACATGGCGTGATCAGGCGTAATTGTTAATTAAGTTAAAACCAAAGTAACTAGAGTGGCTGTTAAATTTAATCAGAATGTTTAGAAATGCATTATAATTGGAAATTAATTTGCAAATTTGAGAGCAGTTGTACATACATATATTCGCCACGTTCTCGTCTAATAATGTAAGCTAATACGTAAATATATTATAAAGCCAAATCAAATAATATATTAGGATAGCCTGATTTTACCGGAACGAACAGTTGAAGCAAACGTTCGTGATGGTCATGTTAATTATTTTTGTATTAGCCCTTCGGTAGGCGCGTGATTAAAAGTAACACAGTTAGGCGCATGGGCTACCACTGTAACCCATTCCCTTTTTATTTAAAATTTATTAATACAAATATTCCTTTTAATGTGGTATTGTCGTAACTATTTTATATTATAATGTTTACATACTTGTAAAGAACTAAATGTAGGAGTTTAATTTTAAATTGGTTATAAACGTTGTAATCTGATTATATTAATTTTACGTCACAAAATACTCCAAACTTTGGGTGCATGAAACTCAAAAAAAAATTCAAATAATAATACTATAAAACTCATTTATTTCCCAATATGATTTATCAGACATTATACAGATTTAAAAAAACATTAACTAATACGTAATGATCTGTAAAATTGTTTTTTACCGTATAAATTCATTTTAGGTTAAATGAGTAGGAATAAGCACTTACAATCAAAGGTGCTACTATTGTTTTATTTGTGTGTAGCTTCCATAGGAAGGTTACATACTAGCAGGGTGTGATCAGGACATATTTTCAAATTCGTTGTAGCATTTCCAGGTTGATCTATCCCTCCCTCTACTACACCTGTAGCAGCGCCCAACATTGTTGTCTATAGGTTGATGTTCAGGCTGGAGTTCATCGAAACCAAGAAAGTTTCTTGCTCACCTCTTAAGTTCTACAGGTGGGATAGTAACATTATCCATTTTTCTTACTCAAGTAGATCCAAAGCAATGTTTGTAATAAACTCGCTTCTTTACAATGGTGACCGTACAGGTTAGTTAGCAATGTAAATTCTTGACGCTTTAATGGGTGCTATATTTAGAAGATCAAAAAATAGAACCATAGGCCATATTTTCGTATTTCTTGCTACTTCGTATTTGCCACACATTTGGTCTAATACGTCAACTCCAATTTTTCCCTTGTTATGAAAAGTAATCATTTCTGGTTTCTGTAAATCCCCCGAATCTTGTGGTCTTCAATCATCGTGGACAGAAGTACTACTGCCTTCTTAGGTTTAGTGCAGTAAGATACGAGGGATTTCTCTTCAGCTGACAAAAGTTCATAAAAAATACCTGCACATGATAGTCGGGCACGCTTTCGTTCACTCATAACACAAAACTCTTTGGTTCACTCATAACACAAAACGCTTTGGTTCACTCATAACACAAAACTCTTTGCTTCACTCATAACACAAAACGCTTTGGTTGACTAATAAAACAAAACGCCTTGGTTCACTCATAACACAAAACGCTTTGGTTCACTCATAACACCAAACGCTTTGTGACACTCATAACACTTTGAGTGACAATCACCGGCTCAGTGAGTAGGGTAGATGACAAGCAACAGCTACTGTCGTAGACATTCCTCCACTAGTTTCAGGAGATGCGTTCCAGCTAAACAAAAACTCTGAGCTACACGTGTAGCTCGCGCGCCTACCCAAGGGTTAACAAATGTTAAACTTATGTTTTATTCAACAATGAATTTATATATGATTATTAAAAAATCAAATCAACACAGACTAACCAAAATAAAATCGTTTTATGCGCTACAGAAATCAACGTTTAATTTGCATAGAAATAGCTTAAGTTCATCATGTTTAATACGGCACTGACATTTTAAACCCTACTGCGGGAAGGGTTGAGCGCATTCCAGCGTTCCGTGTACCACAATGCCCCGCACTGTATTTACGTTTAGCAAAGAGGTAATTTAGTAATTGGTTAATCTCAAGCGTGGATCAGAGCTGTGCACTGATTTCATTACTCGAAACCAACTGCAAGAGGGATCGGGATTTTTCTGTCGGTGACATTTTACTGAGAAACAGTTATCTAAATAGACATTAAATTTTAAATTACATTTCATTCGTTGAAAACAAATTAATTAAGTATTCTTTAGCAATTAAATATTCAAATTACGTTTCTCTGCAAACTTTCGTGGTGTAATGAGAAAGTTGGTTTTCTACAATTTCTGTTTACATATATATGTGGGCGTCGTTTATTAAAAGTGTTCCTATTATAACATGTTCCTTAATTATTACAAATAATAAAAAGATGGCCGAATAATGTTTGTTCATTTGTACAATATTATTTAAAATAAATTGTTTTCAATAAAATACAATAGAATGTGATTTAAAAAATAAAAATGTTATTATGAAAAAAAAACAAAAATACCCTCAAATTAAATAAATAAAATTCGATGTTTTACGGTCGTACACACAAAATAAAGACTTTTGAAAGTATGGTATTATTTCCTTCATTCTTATTCAATATCTGTAGAACATTGCAATTAATAAATGAAATTATTATTTATTGATTCTTTCATCGGATCCTGATTTCTCATTCTGAACTGTAACAGGAACGAAGTGGTTATATAACCTGTTGGAATTATTTAATACTAAACTGATTATTAAACACTAATCAGGTGATTATTAATCCTAATCAATTGATTACGAAATCGTAACCAGAAGATTGTGAAAATCTAAACAGCTGATTATGAAATCGTAACCGAAAGATTATGAAAATCTAATCAGCTGATTATAAAATCGTAACCGAAAGATTATGAAAATCCAATCAGTTGATTATGAAATCGTAACCGAAAGATTATGAAAATCCAATCAGTTGATTATGAAATCGTAACCGGAAAATTATGAAAATCTAATCAGCTGATTATGAAATCGTCACCGGAAGATTATGAAAATCCAATTAGTTGATTATGAAATCGTAACCAGAAGATTATGAAAATCCAATCAGTTGATTATGAAATCGTAACCGGAAGATTATGAAAATCTAATCAGTTGATTATGAAATCGTAACCGGAAGATTATGAAAATCTAATCAGCTGATTATGAAATCGTAACCGGAAGATTATGAAAATCCAATCAGTTGATTATGAAATCGTAACCGAAAGATTATGAAAATCCAATCAGTTGATTATGAAATCGTAACCGGAAGATTATGAAAATCCAATGAGTTGATTATGAAATCGTAACCGAAAGATTATGAAAATCCAATCAGTTGATTAAGAAACCGTAACCGAAAATTATGAAAATCCAATCAGCTGATTATGAAATCGTAACCGGAAGATTATGAAACTTTATTCAGCTGATTATGAAATCGTACAGACTGAATTTCACTGTACTAATTACAAAACCTTTATCAGTTGATTATGAAACCTTGATCGGATGAATATAAAACAATAACCAACTGATTTTGAAACACTAATAAGCTAATTATGAAACCATAAATACTTGATTATGAAACCCCAATCAGCTGATTATATAACTGTAATGAGTTCATTCTTAACCCTTAATAAGTTGATTATATAACTGTAATCAGCTGCTTTTTTAAATCGTAATCAGTTGATTATGAAACCCTAATCCGTGTCGCATATGTTAAGTGTTTAATTCCTCCTTAAAATCTTTCACCGCTTCATGTAAAACTTTGGTTAAACTCTTGAGCTCGTTCGTTCCGAACTTTCAACGCGAAGTATATGACACTGTTCAGAATCTGCAGGCATTTAAATCCGCTTTAGACACGTTGTGACGTAATTAATCAAGTTGAAGCGAGGGGAAAGTATTACCCCTCTACACAGACTATAATTATTTTACACTGTCACCGCGAGGAAAATTTAGTGCAGACAGTGTAACCTCTCCCATAATCTAGGAGGTCGAACGGGGAATAATTTTTAAACTAAGGACGTCTGCACACCCACACAAGATTAAAAGACTAATGGCATTGTTATTTAAACCTGAGTTCTGACCTTACGGTGACCAATAAATTTATAAAACATAAAATAATTCAACCCCTCCAGAATCAAACCCTCAACTCTTTAAGCTACCTCCTGTAGCCGAAAACAGTTATTGTCTACTTCAACATTATTTTAGCGTTACCTCATTATATTACACTTTGTTTTTGTATGTACAAGTCAAGTGATTGTCAGACTTGTGTTCTAATTCATTAAAGTGTTTACTTTTTCTTACACTTGCTTTAATAATAGGGACTATACCATCTTTTTTACCATACCAATATTTATCTTTCATTTAACTCAACATTAACTAACTTTGTAAAGATAAAATATAAAGAAACTTTGTATTTTCAACTCTGCAGTAAAATGACTTACATTAGGCGTTGATTAGTGAAATGGGGTCAGTATAATAAAAATAGGGGTTTGCTACAATAAAACTATTGTTAAAAATCATTGTAAAGGTTCTAGGGAATAGAACACCCCTAAATGTAATGTTATATTAAGAAAGCAATGATTATATGATTCTTTGTAATCTGTCACCCCGTTTAGAGCTGAAGATTCGTTACGCGGCCATACAGCGCTCTGCCGGGTGGAAATATTACGTCATCGCGTCGGAGATTAACCTATTAAGCTTTAATATTTATCTTATTTGATTTTATTCTTTTTTGTAATTGCGTTTATTTAATATCCAAAATTTCCTTCTATCGTAAAAAACCTTACATTATTGTTCCATAATTCAACGTTGGGACTTTTTAAAAATCACAGTTGGTAAACATGAACAAAATAGACAGTTGATATTCTCAACAAGACTGAGACGGAATGACTTGTTAACATGATTACAGCTGGTAGAATAACGTAACCACAGTAGCGAGTGTGGCCTATATAAATGTCATAATAAAAATAACACACGATATTTATTTATACGAGACAATAACTAAGCGGGTAGCAAAATGGTGGATGCATTCTAGACGTTCAGGGAGTGATGATGTCCGTATTGTCGAGGGAATAGACTGTCCCCAGGCAATTAGGCCCTCACTTTTAATTAATTGGTAAATATTATTGCTAATTATATTATTCTTATGACAACTCAGGGTGGCACTTTCTACACCAATTGAAGGTGCTTCAAAAATGTGAGTTTAATTGATAGTACGGTCATAACATCAAACCGAAAACCCCACACACGGAGTAACCCCACATGAATCCTTAATACATTTGTAAGTTTACCAACTCTACATTTAACACAATTATATTAATCACTTAAACAATAGTTTATGACTATCCGAACTTTATTGTTTAAGTCACCGAACGTAATGGACTACAAAATTCAACAATTATATTATTATAAAATGAACCTGAAGTATTGTATTTCACTACATAATAAATAATCAGGACAGTTTCGGATAGCCGAGACATTGTTTGAATAAGTGGTTTACTACAATCGGGGTCTGAACCACTTAGAATTCACTATGACCAATATCAGAACTAAACACACCACTATCACAAGATGCAAATGTAAATCAGGGAAATATTGTATTTATTTTTTGTAAATGTAACGTTTAGTCTTAACAATATCCAACCTAATAACTAATAACCTAAGGTTATGATTGATTGAAAGGTCACATGGACTATTTAATAGAAACTGCACTAGTTTGTTTATGCTCTTTAAATTGCAGAAAATGTAACTGCAATTATAACATTAGTCAGTTTGTATTTCTATTAGGTATATTCCAACCCTGCATCAATAGTTATAATGTTCTCAATGCACGTTAGGAGCGTCAGTAGCGCGTGGAGCTCATACATTTTGGAAACCTTCACGCGTAACTTTATCTGAGCTCTTTTTTTCAGTATCCACCTACCTTCATCTCAATGCACTCTTCTTATTGTTGGCATGTACTGTACTTTCCTTCAACTTTTATTCATAGCCAGTCCAATGTTGGTGATGCTATATTGCCTACACAGCGCCGTCATTTGTATGTTTGAGTCTGTAATGCATTTATATAATATACTGTTAATATACGTCCGACCACGTTCACCATAACTTTAGTGTGTTATTATTGGTCTCTCAAGTAAATACCTAAACACGCAAACACTCTCTCTTTAACACCCAAATATATAAATAAAATAAACTAATATATATAACTTTGAATTTATATATTTAACTTAAGTGATTACTTATTACAGTTTTATCTTCTTAAATATTTACACTTGCTTTCAAAATCAATCGCATTTTATAAACATGTTTTAAGTATTATCTTTACTTCTTACTAACCGAATGAATTTCTATAATCCAAAACTTTACATAATATCATCATTATTTTAAAAAAATATATATTTAAAACATTAATATAATAAAATGCCATCAATATAACAGAGCGTTAGTATAATTATTTTTACATATTTCTTAATATATAATCAATTTAAAATAATTACTATTTAATGCATTAGTTAATAACAATAGTTAATAACACATTGTTTATTAATATTATTAATGAACATTAGTAGGCCTACATTTATATTTGCTACTATATTTACAATTTTATATCATAATACCAACAATACTAACAAGTATTATTATAATTATATTTATGTATTAATTAATATATTAATAATTTAGAATAACTAATATTTAATACATTTTTATTGCATAATAGTAACCATACTAACAATATTAACGATAAATATTATAACTGTATTTAATATTATATTGACTAATAAAATAAAAAATACATAATACATTAGTATAATATAACAACGCTAATAATAGTAACGAGCATTGTTGTAATTATGTTTATATATTTATTAAAAAAAAGAATTTCGTTGCTATCGAATATTGCAGTTATTTTCAATTTTGACGCAACCTTTAAACAAAGCGAGTTGCTCCCTATCAAGGTGTATTAATTTTGAAATTTAAAATTAAAATTTACTTGAGTTTGGCTTTGCGATTAAAATAGAATTATTATAATTATTAGCCATGCCCTGAGTGTTTTACAAATGGAGATCATTATAACTGTCTCTTTCTTGGAACCAGTTATTCTGAGAACTACTTTCTCTACATAACTGTCAGTTACAAGCTGGACTTGTACACGATTAGAAATTATGCAAATGCTAAGCTTTAATGTTGCCTTTAGGGCAGACAAACATACCCTTAAAGTCGGACCTTGTAGTTGTTGACTTAGAGGGCGTGTTATTTTTTTTCACAACTTGTAAATTTCCATACCTTCATTCTCGAATAATCCTGTGGATTTTAAAAATAAGTTACAGTCTGGAAGTCAAGAAAAAAAGTTTTTTTTTGTATATTTATGTTATTTGGAGTTTGTAATGCTATGTTATGTATTATACTGTGGAGGTATTTTTACATTTTTTTTTAAACTTACCTAGTTATGCAAATTAAAAAGTAAGTTACCTATATATTTCAAAACTTTTATGTCAATTAGACATTATTACCATTATATTCTGAGCAAGACGATGAAGGCTTATGCATATGGGTGGGATTCGAAAAGACATAACGCCCGTAGGTGCAGGATATATTGGAGAATTAGGCATCTAGTATTCAGGACTTGCGAACTTACTCTCCATCGGGGCCATAAAGAGTAGTCCAACAGTTACTACCATTTGGGTTTTCCCCTCCTAAAAACTGAATTTGATATTCATCAATAAGGGAGTTAGTTTCAAACAAAATAAAATAAGATCATTAAAAATTAATAACTAATACATTATCAATATAACGTCACAAACACATTATTATAAATAACGATAGTAAAAAATAAAATAAAATTATTTTTAATAAGATAGTAAATAGAAAAATTGTACGTTTTTTCATAATTTATATACTTTATTAAATATATAATAATGAATATATAAAACTAAATAATTAACAACAAATACAAAACAATACATATGTACCAAATATTGTATATGTATACAATATATATATATATATATATATATATATATATATATATATATATATATATATATATATATATATAATAATAAATGTGAATAAATATTTTTATAATATTCATAAAATATATAATTGTTAAATAACGATAATGATAATGCCCCGTCTTTAACCAAAATAAAATTTTAAAACTGTTATTTTCTCAAACAATGTTCTTTTGTATTATGGGTTACGATTATCTTGACAAATTATTTCAGTTTCAGGAAATAATTAAAAAAGAAACATATCAGTGTATTTTTTACAGATTTACCACAGTTTACCACATTTAAACACCTTATTTAAGTATAAAATAAAATGATTGTGAAATTAATATTCTATACACATCAAAACAGCCATATTCTTTTTATATTTTTCTATTAGAAAGTGAGATGGGTAACTCGTGTTCTAACCTATAACATTACATACTAACATAACATCACCCACTATTATTTGACGTTATCCAACATTACCTATCATTACATAAATACTCAACTATACTTATCATTACGTAACAATATCCAACATTACTTATTATAAAATAAAAATATCCAACATGATATATGTTTACAGGTCATTACCAAACATTACCTATCATTATAGAACAATACTTAACATAGCCCATCATTATTTAACATGACTCACCATTATCTGTCATTACATAACATTACTCACCGTAGGCCTTAATTGCATAGCATTGTTCAACATTAGCTACCATTACATACCATATCTGACAATTCTTGTCATTACATAAATACCCAACATTATTTATCATTCCGTAACAATATCCAACATTACTTACTCTAAAATAAAAATATCAAACTTGACTTATGTTTACATGTCATTACCAAACATTACATATCATTATATAACAATACTTAACATAGCCCATCATTATATATCATGACCCACCATTATCTCTCATTACATAACATTACTCCTTGTAGCCTATTATTCCATAACATTGTCCAACAATACCCATCATTACATACCATACCCAACATTACTTATCATTACATAACATTACCTTACAATGCCTAGCATTAGATAACAAAATTCATCATATCGCATTATTACCTCACATTACATATTTTTAAAAAACATTACCTTCTTAACATTACCTATTATTACATATTAATATTAAAAATACTTATGTTTACATGTCATTACTAAACATTACCTATTATTACATAACATTCCTGGTCATAGGGCAGTATTACATAACATGACCTATGTTATCTGTCGTTAGATAACAATGTATAATAATACTTATCATTATACAACTTTACCAAAAATTACCTATTATTACATAGCATTACTCATTATAGGACGTTATCGCAAAACATTATCCAACATTACCTGTCATTATATTACATGCCCATAATTACTTATCATTATATAACTTTACCAAACATTACCTAGTATTACATAGCATTACTCATTATAGGACGTTATCGCAAAACATTATCCAACATTACCTGTCATTATATTACATGCCCATAATTACTTATCATTATATAACTTTACCAAACATTACCTAGTATTACATAGCATTACTCATTATAGGACGTTATCGCAAAACATTATCCAACATTACCTGTCATTATATTACATGCCCATAATTACTTATCATTATATAACTTTACCAAACATTACCTAGTATTACATAGCATTACTCATTATAGGACGTTATCGCAAAACATTATCCAACATTACCTGTCATTATATTACATGCCCATAATTACTTATCATTATATAACTTTACCAAACATTACCTAGTATTACATAGCATTACTCATTATAGGACGTTATCGCAAAACATTATCCAACATTACCTGTCATTATATTACATGCCCATAATTACTTATCATTATATAACACTATCCATCATTACCTATCATCACATACCATACCCAACATTACGTAGCAATATATAACACTATCCAACATTACTTATCATTATATAACACTATCCATCATTACCTATCATTACATGCCATACCCAACATTACGTAGCAATATATAACACTATCCAACATTACTTATCATTACATAACATTACCTAACGATACCTAGCATTAGATAACAAAATTTCACCACAACCCAACATTACAAATGAACACTCACATTACCTATCATTACATACCAAACCCAACATTATGTAGCAATATATAACACTATCCAACATTACTTATCATTACATAACATTACCTAACAATACCAAGCATTAGATAACAAAATTCACCACAACTCAACATTACCAAACAACACTCACATTACCTATCATTACATACCAAACCCAACATTATGTAGCAATATATAACACTATCCAACATTACTTATCATTACATAACATTACCTAACGATACCTAGCATTAGATAACAAAATTCACCACAACCCAACATTACCAAACAACACTCACATTACCTATCATTACATACCATACCCAACATTATGTAGCAATATATAACACTATCCAACATTACTTATCATTACATAACATTACCTAACAATACCAAGCATTAGATAACAAAATTCACCACAACCCAACATTACCAAACAACACTCACATTACCTATCATTACATACCATACCCAACATTATGTAGCAATATATAACACTATCCAACATTACTTATCATTACATAACATTACCTAACAATACCAAGCATTAGATAACAAAATTCACCACAACTCAACATTTCCAAACAACACTCACATTACCTATCATTACATACCATACCCAACATTACGTAGCATTATATAACACTATCCAACATTACTTAAGTTTATACGTCTTTACCTAACACTACCTATCATTACATAACATTCCTGATCATAGGTTATCATTACATAACATGACCTACTATTATCTGTCATTAGATAAAAATGTTCATAATTACTTATCATTATATAACTTTACCAAACATTACCTAGCATTACTCATCATAGCACGTCATCGCATTATAATATCCAACTTTACCCATCATTACATAACATACCCAATATTACTTAGCATTGTATAACACTAACCAATATTACTTATAATTACAGAAAGATACCCAACATGATCTATCAACATAACATTACCTATCATTATGTAACATTAACTATCTACTTGTTAGAAAGCTCAACAATTAAGAACTAGGCTTGAACCTTTGGCAGTAATAATGTTACCAGGCTATCTTCTGTTTTGTAAATGCTTCCAACTCTAAGGTTCTTCCTGTATCATTACGCTCTCTTACTTACTAAGAGTTACCTGCAGGACTTGGAATTTGTGAAGTGTATCACAGGAAAACATTGTTAGTAACCATTGGTTGTGTTTGAAGGGTTTTGTTCTAGCAGCAAGAAAACTAAAACCATATACTTTTAATAATGACCCATTAAAAATCTATATAAAACGTGATATAAAATGACATCAAACCAAGAGGCGGATTTAGCTGGGCATTATTGTCTTTCGATTGCATCATTCGCTTGTTTTGTGCAAAATCTACCGAGCGTTGGGCGAAAATACATTTGTCTTGATGCAAACATTAACTGCCGGTGTCAAAGCCTCAGTTGATTTGCCAAAACTGCGTCCGCCGCGCTTTATGGAGCAAATAAAACCTTCTGATTAGAGCCCGGACAGTCCGCAACACGTGTAAACAATAGCAACTACGTAATTTCGTCTGAGGTTTAAAATTAACGGCTTCCCATTACAAGTGGCGTTCGCGTCTCGCTTTACCGCCGTATTAAATCTAACACAACGTTTAACTGTTTTCGGTAGTCTGCGTTAAGTTTAATCAAAAAGATTTCCTTTCGCAACTAATATTGTTCGTTTCGTTTAAATTAATTAAAACCCATTATACTGGCGATAATGGGTTCGAGACTCTAATAAACTCCAGTAAACGCCAGTTTACTTCAGGTTACCAAAGTCAAAATCCACCCTTATCTTTATATGTTCCCCGGGGTACCATTATTAACCCCCTTCTTCTTCGTCTTTCTTCTTACACGGGCGTTTTACACACTTCCTTATGGATCTGATAAAAAGAGGTTTCTACACAACATATGTCTACGCACAAGATCCCATGATCCCACGCTATATCCCCTACTGGAGAGCTTAACGCCCCAACCTATACTATATACAAACCCTTCTAGAGTGTGCACGCGCCCGTGTATGTGTAGCTGCGCGTGTATGCGTTTATTTCTTATGGAACGAAATTAGGTTAGCAACATGTAAGTCGATAAGAGCGTATCACAACCTTATCAAAGTATTTATTACTTCCATTTCCCTTACATATATATGCTGATACATATTCCTTCACGGGTGAAAAAATGTGATGAATAGTTATTTTCTGGAGTACATCCGTTCATTCTGCAGTGCATAAAATCGCAGTTCCTACATTTCGCTAGAATCTCATCTAGCATTGACGAGGTGAACCCAACAACAGTTGAAGAGTTCGCTCCTCGTCAATGCTAGATGAGATTCTAGCGAAATGTAGGAACTGCAATTTTATGCACTGCAGAATGAACTGATGTACTCCAGATAATAACTATCTATCATATTATATATATGTGTAAAAGCGTTTACATTTGATTTAAAATGCAAAATTGTCTTAAGAAAATGATTGCTACAATCATCCCGTTAGTTTCACACGGGACTAAAAGTTTTTTGTTTTTTTAGAGTAGAATGGTTTATTAAACAATTAATTATAAACCATTGCTACAAATATTTACACAACCTTGATGTACATTTCACTAACTATATAAAGAGTTGATTAAGAAATACAACATCAACATTGGCACTCATACAACAGATATCAGGAAACATGAAGTGTTCAATTCACTGCCCAATGGAATCCTAAATCTTCTTGACCACAACATCCCAAAGAAAGATTGTAACCCACTAGAACTAAAGGCTGCAGTCCTCAGAACCATCAACACAGTCTATCCAGAGACACAGTGGCTACATGTATATACCGATGGATCGTGCCTCCCAGACAAAGGACAGACTGGAGCTGGTTATTACTGTAATCTTTTCGAAGGATCGCTAGCAGTTGGTAACAACCAAAGTAACTTTGACGGTGAAATAACCGCCATACTAGCGGCATCAAACGAAATGAAGAAAATAAAGACACCGGCACAAGCAGTCTTTCTTGTAGACTCAATGGCTGCAATAATGGCCGTAACAAATAACAAGAAGGCCGATTGCAGATCCACTCTAGCCTGTCGTCAAAATTTGTCAAAACTAATGAATAGGGGATGGAAAATTGAATTACAATGGATCCCCAGCCACGTGGATATAAGAGGTAATGAATTAGCCGACTCATTGGCAAAAAAAGGAACAACGCTCCCACAGCCGAGCGTAGCAACTTCGCTCCCCTCCATAAAAATACAAATAAATGCAGCAATAAAGAGGAGACCTCAAGCCTACTTAAGGGAAGCATCTCTTAATAAACGTTGGGCTACTCTTGTCGAAAACGGGCCAATTAACAACATGTTACCCCGACGGGACGGAGTTGCACTTTTTAGACTCACAACTGGACACGACTACCTAGCTGCACACCTAAACAAGATACACGTCTTCTCGTCTCCCAGGCGCACCCTATGTGACAGCGGGGAGGACATGACAGCTGAGCACCTCCAGTCATGTCCAGCTCGGGACCATAGACCCCTGAACGACACGAAGGAAGAAGAGATTTCTCTCCTCTACTGGTCAGCGCGCCACCAAATGGCCCAACAGCCAAGAGTGGGCGTTGGCTAGTAAGTAAGTAAGTAACATTTCACTAACTCAATTATTTTGTGTGTGTGTAACTTTCTGATGGTGTTAATTGCGTTAACGAAATTTATATGAAGATGGTGTTACTATAAATCAGAGACTTATAATTGTTTATTAGCTATAATTACACTGTTGTGCTCTCTATTGCTTTTGTAAATAGAATTGAGACCTTCCCAATCACATTATTGTACTCAATGTTCTTGTAGATTGTACTGTTTATTTTTCAGTTGTTTATTTTTACTTAAATATAAGCTACTTTTAGACACTTGCTAAAAACAGATGCGTAAAGTTTGCGTATAGAGCACAACTTTATTCGAGGGCGGCCATTTCCCCAAACCACCCTATTCGTAAGAACCACAAACTCAGTTGCGGTCACAGTTGACAAGGGTTACACCTGCCAAAACTTCGGTTCTTATTTAACTTTAAATGTAATTGCTAACCGGGGCAAGTTTTATATATTTGGTAAATGTTAATGTGTATACGTTATTTATTTTCGTTTTAATTATGTGTAGCTAATTATTTCAATTTAAAAAAATTTGTTTGATATTTCGTGGACTTAGTTTCTATTTGTGCAATATAAATCAGTCGTGACGTTGATGGAATATAATTTCACGCCACTTATTGAGCAATATTACAGATAAAATCGGATTATACAATGGTACAAGAACAGTTCTATGGATTTAAAATATCGTTTCTTAACGTCACTGTAGATACCGAACTTAAAATAAGTTCAAATTTTCAAATAAAGCAAATACCAAAAGATATTTCAAAACATCTTAGAAAAAATTGTTTACAAATAAATATCGAGCCTTGATTTAGAGGATGTTTTTAATTTGCTCTCACTATATTAATCCCCATTAAAATATTTCCAAAGTTGCAACGTAAAACGTTTTTAAAGCGATAAAACGAGGATGTGCAAGATATCTAAAACTGAAGCTTCCACCAATACGTAAGTAAATCAATTTAATGCCGCATCCAGTTGCAAACGCTTTGGAAAAATGCTAAGAAAGTAACAATTTGTTGTAAAATAGGAGCAACATACAAAGAGCAAACTAGACATCAAATAAATATAAGATACAAAACATCATCCACATCAAAGCGCAATATATAAATAAGTTGGCATACAAACACATAAACACACCCTCTCTCTCTCCCAACACACACACCCTCTCTCTCTCACAACACACACACATTCACAACACACACACACACACCCTCAACACACACACACACACACACACACACACACACACACACACACACACACACACACACACACACACACACTGTCGCGGCCTTCATCGACCTTCACACCCCTTCGTGTAGAAATTTCCTTTCCCCCGAAACATGCGTTCCTCGGCGGGAGCCGTCACCCGACTTATGATCTTACCCGACTTACCAGTTCCTGGTACCTGTGGTGTGTCGAGCTCGATCTGCCAGTGAATAAATTTCTGAAATTTGTTTTGAAAAACCAACCACAAGGCTTTTACCTTACTTAAGAGTTAATTTATTTCTTATACCTTGGTTAAAATTATTTGTAACGAACCTTTTCTTAATCCCATGTGATTTATTTGATCTTTACTCTTTTTATTGATTGGAAAAATTCTATGAATTTTATTTAATTAATTTCACCACAGAATTGTTTTAATAATTTCAATCATTGTTTGTTATACATTGTTTAATTCTCTAAATTTGAAATATTATTTAAAATCGATTCTATTACATGATATTTACTTTATCTGTAAATTTAACTCATTTTAAATTTCTTATCTAATTAACAATTATTTTACAATCAAATATATTTTAATTAATTTTTGAATTTTTTTCTACATTTTCTTAAAATTTTGCTTATATTATTGTTTACCATCTTTAACGTGCATAGTCTATCCTTGAACAGGTCGTATCTTAAAGTTCAAATTCCACCCTTAAATTTACTCACATATTCAATTAGACAAGAAAATAATTTATATTAATTTGTTTTATTGCATGTCTATATAACCCTTTCATGAAAGCAACAGGTGAAATTACTTCTTAATAATACTGTGTTTTAATTATTTCTGTGCTCCCACACATAATTTTGCTGGACTTTAGTAAGTATTTCCCTTGATTTATTTTTAATCATTGATCTAATCCTGTTGTCTCCATATCGGATTTATGGACATAGAAAATTTTAAACTGTGATTATAAAGTAAATCACTTCATGTTCTTTTGTTTCAAGATTCTCTTATTACTTATGGCATTAACATTTAAATATATTACTTTATTTCTTATTTTGAATATCAAGTGGATAGACTAATTTATTCGTTAAATAAATGTAACTTTAATAATTTGCTTTCCATATTTGATATTAATTACTGGAACAATATTTTATTTTATGACCACCTTTTATGAAGATTTTTGAAAATAAGTCAATTGCTTATATATTCTCTTAATTTTAATTGATTTTTTAATAATTGATGATTTTACTGTTAATTCAAAATCTGATAATTATTCTTTAGAAAATTTATAATTTTTTAAAAATTGGTTTATACTATTAAAATTTAGACTTGCTCCAAAACTTTCACTGTGATTGTTCCTCTTGTCCCTCGAAGATTGTCCTGGAATCCTTGGTTCCCCTTCGAATGTGGTCCTGGAGTCCTTGGGTCCAGCAGCAATCGCACTAGATCGGTTTAAGGGCCGTCTTTAATACTTTTCTACTTTAATTTACATTTTACAAAAATAATAAAAAGTTCGTTCTCGCGGAAGCTCGCAAAGCAGACCATCTTCACGTGTGCTGGCCACATCTAGGGCTAGTTGTTGTCTCTAGCCAGGGAACATCATCCTGGAAACGCCTCTGGAAGTCCTTGCTAAAAAATACGTTATTCTACATCTCGTATCCATCTCCTGAGTCGCTTTCTCGTCCGGTGGTTCCCCACCCCTTCCTTCTACCAGCAGTTTTTATTTACTTTAGACAAGACAGTCCAGACCTGCAAAAGTGGTTGTCTATTAAACTTTCTGTTATGGTCCGATTTTAGCTAGGTCTCGTAAGTGTTCCTTGCGATGTAAATTTAGATAATTTCTTAAACCATGGTCCATTATCATGATTTGAGATGCTGCTACAAAATTTATTTACATTTCTAACCCTTTCCGTTCGGGAGTTGCGCTACTTTAGACATATTTCTCCTTCCCTCGACAGTTTATCGTTTTTGGGGCAATTACACAACCATTCCTTATTTTACTCTTTTAGTACATAATTTTAATTATATCCTTTTCATTAATTTTGCTTTTAACACAATTATATTTTATATTTAGCTTCGGTGGTTCATTTCTAGAATTTTATGCTTATATTTGCTACGTTTGTTAATTAATCTAATTAACAATTTTTCACTGTTTTCATTAATCTATCCGAAAGGAAAACTTTACAACGCCTATGCTCTTTGCCGGCCTTGTGCATACCATTTGTTTTAAGAGACGGTTTTGGCCGTCTCAACACACAAACACACACACACACACGCACACACACACACACACACACACACACACACACACACACACACACACACACATACACACACAAACACACACACACACACACACACACACATATATATTAAAATAAGTGATTACAGTACATAAACCAGCTGATTTTAGGTTATGGGTTATGTGGTAGAACAGCTGTTTTAACGCATAGTGAATGTTATTTTGTATATATTATTTGTAATTATTTAATAAAAAGTAAGTAAAATAATTTTTTTTTGAGTGCTAAGTAGGAATTGATTTTGAAACATTTTTGTTTCCATTATTTGTTCAAAGTAACAATGCATAAACAATAATGTAGTTAAACATTTCGCCAGCTACATTTCTAGCATTATCAAAGTCTATAAGACCGTTAACACATCCTCTTGAAAACTAAATTTCAACTGCTTTGGATTCTCAAGAAGACGTGTTAAGGAACTCATAGTCTTTGATAATGCTAATGATGTAGGTGGCGTACATTTATATGTAATTGGCAGATTTGAAATAGTGCATAAGATAAATAAACCAACAAAACAATAACACTAAATATTCAAAAATTTTATTTCTTGTTACAATAGTTTTATCGCGCTCAAGTCTTACTGGAATTTGGACATGCTTCTTCGCTTGATCTTGATGTGCTGGTTTTCCTGACTAATACTGCAGTTTCGATGTTTTGCTTTCTTGACAGTTTACTAGAATTTTTCGCCTGGTTGGACCTTTCCTCATTTTTTTTCTGGTTGATCTTCACTAAAATTTTGTTTCTTATGTGCCCTCCATCCTCTTCAGTACACCCGGGAGGAAATCTTTATGATAATGTTTTACATTAAGAACGAGTTTATTGTTGATTAGTTTCTAAATGCTGCTAAACTTCAACATCTTTAGTTCTGTTCTATTTGGTTTGTTAAAATCTTCATTACGTTTTGTCGCTAACCCATTTTGCAAACGGCGTATTTCCGTTCCCCGGGATGTACTTGTGCGTGGCATGGAAGCGGGTTGGTTGCATCCCATGAATTTTGATGAAGAGGCCGAAAATGTACCGATCCTAGGCCGGTGGTCAAGCAAGAAAAATTTCGATGGCTCTGGTGGCAGCTAAATCAAAATAAAACAAAATTTATTGACTATATTATAAACTAAGTTATGTTGAATAGAAATGCAACATATCTTTTATGTTATACATTAATTATCAAACCATTTTCATTTCTTACTTTTAATAAGAGTTATTTTTTAGAAATATATTTAATATTCTACAGCTACATATTCACCCATTACCGTAAGAAACATATTAAATTAAGTACTTTTGTTTTTTTAGAAACAAAGTAGACAACATTTTTAGTTACAGGGAAAAATGGAAAATACAAAACCAAATCATGTTGGCGTTTTGTGGTCACGCTTTTATTTTCTATGGGAGGTTTGGGGTTGGGGCAACGGCGTAAAAATTATATGGTGTACGGTGTAGGTCCGCCATATTCTGGGATTGTTTCAAAACATATCGTTAGTAAGTCATATCGGAATTGTTTGACTTCGAAATGGGTAAGGTAGATCTTTTCTTATTGTGGTGCTCTGAAAATATAAAAGTATGCCAACATCGGCCGACGGTGAGAAGAAGTTATACAGTTACCATTTTCCGAAGTCCAAAAGTAAAGACGTTAAGTCACACTGTGGCGGCTTTAGAAAATTACACCCCGACACCCAAATAGATAAGTGAAGATCACGACCCAATAATAGACATTTCGCCTTCCACTAGTAGAATTACTTCCGAGAACGGTTCTACACTAGGAGAATTTAAATCTCTTCACTACCTCTAAAGGGGTGTATTTTATGTCTCTGTGAAGCCAAAAATGAGAACACGATATTTTGTAAAATTTTTATGATTGTGTTGTAAACAACGACTATAGATATATATAGCCACCATAGATATATTGTTACTTCAAACTTTGACTGGTTATTCTATGATCGTTCTTCCAAAACTTCACATTTGTTAAATATTTTAAAAGGTTTTCCCTCACTTGGAGATTTTCAAAAGCATTTCTAGAGTTTTTATGCTGTTAAATTCGAACAAGAAAGTTAAGTACGAACTTTTGAAACACACGTTAACACATAGAGTATAAGGTCAACATATAAAAACGGTTTTCAGACAGTTGTAGATTATAGTCGTAGTGCATCAGATAGTTTGTATTTGTGATGGGATGTATTATTGATAAATTATTACCATTAATTTAATGACGTAATAATGTAAAGTGATATTAGGTGTAGACTTCTAACACATTTATTGTAGATTTGGTATATGTGTCACGAACATTTATGCATGGCAAGAAATTTAAATACGAAATTCATTTTCACTCATGATTTTAATTGACTTCTTAATTTTCTTTATTGTTACATGTATTAACATTGCATGTATACATATTTCTGATTATTTTAAATAATTTCTAGTTGGGGGCATTCCCTGGGGTGGGAGGGTAATAAATTTGAAGGTAGTCCATAGATGAGTCTTCGTTCTAATAATCTGACATTATGATTCCATTAGTAAGAACTCCAAATATATTTTTCAAATCTAATTTACGTAATATTAGGGTACGTTGCTTTTGTCAACAATTCCATTCATTAATTGGTCAAAGTGCTCTTCTTTTTCCTAATTTTTATTAAATTGTGAGGTAACAATTCAACCGGTAATTTGATTATGAAAAAAATGTGGTTGATAAAACGAGTAAATAAATATTTATTTTAATTATGTCAAAGTTTACATCAATTGTACAATTTGCTGTAATAAAAATAAATATTTGTTGATTCATTTATTAACCGTATTTTCCTTCATAAAAGACTTTATACGGGTCCATATATAAACATGAATCAGTAGTTTAATTTTGGGAACAATATCTGGGTTTTCAAAATATGAACAAAGTTGTAGCTGTAATGCAGTGAGAGATGCAGGTTTAAAATTTACAAAGCTTCATTCAACATTCTTCGATTCTTTGAGTTTTTAAACTAGCGACTGTGAGTTTAGTCTAAACTCTGTGGCGAAGAAGACTACCAAGACCATAAAATGTACGTAATACAGCGAATGAATGAAATTCTGAAGTCGGATATAAAACATTCACAGACATTCAATCGGACGAAAAACATAAGAATGTTTTTCTCAAAGATATTTTACTGTCCTTTTCTGCATTCGTAGAGATTTGCAACAGCATAAATCAGGAGAGAGACACACAAAAAAAACTGCTCAAAGTGCTATGACCATTTTAAAAAAGATAAAAGCTATAGAGAGTAAAATAATGTTGATTCGCCTCCAGAAACCGCCAATATATTAGGAAAACGAAGCTAAGGAAGTTTGTGACGTAACAATCCATGAGACTTTACTTCCGCAGAGCAACAAATGTATTTACACACAGACACACACGCACACACACACACAAACACACACACACACACACACACACACACACACACACACACATACACATACACACACACATTCACAACACACACACACACAAACACACACACACTCACACACACATATACACATACACACACACTCTCTCTCTCTCTCTCTCAAACACACACACACACACACACACACACACACACATTCACAACACATTCACACACACACACACACACATTCACAACACATTCACACACACACACACACACACACACACACACACACACACACACACACACACACACACACACACACTCACACATACACACACACACACATACAAGTATGTGTGTGTGTGTGTGTGTGTGTGTGTGTGTGTGTGTATGTGTGTGTGTGTGTGTGTGTGTGTGTGTGTGTGTGTGTGTGTGTGTGTGTGTGTGTGTGTGTGTGTGTGTGTGTGTGTGTGTGTGTGTGTGTGTGTGTGTGTGTGTGTGGTTGTGTGTGTGTGTGTGTGTCTGTGTGTGTCTGTGTGTGTGTGTGTTTGAGAGATAGAGTGTGTGTATGTGTATATGTGTGTGTGTGTGTGTGTGTGTGTGTGTGTGTGTGTGTGTGAGTGTGTGTGTGTTTGCGTGTGTGTGTTGTGAATGAGTGTGTGTGTATGTGTATGTGTGAGTGTGTGTGTGTTTGTGTTTGTGTGTTGTGAATGTGTGTGTATGTATGTGTGTGTGTGTGTGTGTGTGTGTGTGTGTGTGTTTGTTTGTGTGTGTGTGTGTAGGTGTGTGTGTTGTAAATGTGTGTTGTAGGTGTGTGTGTGAGAGAGAGAGAGTATTATTTAGCTAATTGCAACAAATACGCCTTGATACTGAATGTTCCAACGCACAGATTTAACTGAAATATGTAGCTGTACAACAGCGGCTGTTTCACATCACTGCGCCCCACGGCATTCCGGAACGTTGGTCTAAATGTACATCGCGTGTTTCAATCTTTTGTTAGATAAATTGAAACTCTGACGACATCGTTGCATGCAAAAGTGTGTTCGGGCGTTGAAGCACATTGGGAGCATAGTCGTATCTGAAATCATTTGCACTCTAACGACTTCCCATTGCTTGTTCGTTGTACTGCATGTTCTGTAAGGAACAGGAACTGGGTTCGTTAAAATGCTAATGGCATGGCTACGTAAATAGAACGTTGGACCGTGAGCCTATAATCCGTGCGTCCCTGCCCATGACTTGCTATAATGCTATTGGATCATTGTCTTCTTCTTAGTTGTACTTCATTTATTCTTACCTCCGTTATGCTTCTTACAATGAGGCAGACTCCTGGTGAGCTACTCAGTGCCGGGAGTACTGGGCGTTAACCCGGTGCCTGGCGTCGCAAAGGAGCCTCACAACGTCCTACTTTAGAAAACTTCTATTGCATTTTTAGTTATTTTTATAAATTTTATGTTTAACTTTTTTTTACTTGGTTTCCATGTATATGTATTTAACAAGGTCTAGAATATTGTTATTGTTGTCTAAACTAAGTATATATATTTCTCGTTTTTTAGTACTCTAATACATATCAGATATAAAGCACTAATGGTTATACGCCTCATTTATTATATACGGCCAGAGCGTCGGCAACTGTAAAAACGGCATTTAATTTACTTCAGTTACTCTAATCTACCGACGTGACGTCACAATTCCTCCTATATCTTGTAGCAGAGGTTATGTCGCTACCCTAATTTAGTCTATATTCAAACCCTCTCTATCCCTCGTAGACGATAATAATCATACAGGCGGTTTGCGTTAAAGCTACAAAAAACCTATAACTTATAATAACATTATAATATAACAACAGTTATTATTATTGAATAAAAAACTATGTTTTTATTTGTAGTTTTTATTTTATTCTCTCCGCACGTGGCCCAATCTGGAGCCCTTAATGAAGATATGCCTATAAAACATAATAATTATTTTAAAAAATGAAATTTTAATCAATTTACTTATTTAAGGTAGTAAATTTAACTCTTTTGGGGGTGAAAGATATTCATAAACTCTTAAATCTATAATTTATTAGGATCACTAGAATTAGACTTTGTGATATTTGGAATAAAGGTATATCACTCGTGTGTAATTATTTTTATATTGAAAAAATGTATTTAAAATTACCGTTAACGTTTGTAAGGTCAATTTCAGTTTTTATTTTATGAGCCACTTTCCTAGCCAACTAACCCTTACGTAATGTTTTACTACAGCAAATTTTTTTTTTAATTTGTCAATATTACTGGTTTATCCCTTTATATATGCTTCTTGTGTATTACGTCATAAACATTATGTCTGGAAACATCAACACGTGTAAGAAATATTAAACAACTCACGGTACTTTAGAAGAAGGCTATTCGAGCGCCAAATGTTACCACACTTTCAAACAGTCGTATGAAATAAGGAAGTTTCGATTCCGAACAAAATATCGATGTTATGAGCTTTGTAATAATGTGTGTTCATTGTTGTAAATTGATTGTTTAAATATTATAAACTGTTGAATTATTTATATTTATAATTATGATCACGCAAATATAAACTTAATAATCAAAAATATGTTTAAATATTTTGTTTTTAATAGAACCTGTTTAACAATTTTAAAATGCGGTAATATTTTCGGAATAAATTCGGCATATGCTAAATACTAAAATCTTCCTTATTCTAGTGTTGAAATCTCTAGTAAAGATTTATTTGAGACTTATTCTAACAAGTTTAGTTTTTATATCATAATAATTATATTTATTGGTAATAAAATGATATTTTCAACCCTCGCGCGGAGGGAATAGACTTTAACTCCCTGCAATGAGACGAACCAGGCTAAACAATAACTTGTTAGTGAAGGACTATAATTCTCTTAGGGATTTAAGAAGGATGACGTAATTATTGAGTCAAAAAATATACAAATTCATCTTCTAAAAACTGTTTTAAATATAAAGTTCTCTTACAACTGATAAATAAATTACACAATCAACCCTGAACAATCATAGAAGCACAGATAATTTCATGACAATTTCCTTTTGTATTGATGGAGCTGAAAATTTAAGTTCTACTTGTTTGGGACAGATTTCGACGCTAATTTTAAATCGCCCAATATAAGTAACAAACTGTCAACATAGATAGTTAATTAGCTACTAGGTTTTACTGAGTGTTACTTAAAATAGAATGCAAACCGTATTTTACAGTTTCATATTTTATTGAAACTATAGTTTTAGGAAGACCTGTGGGTGTAACTCAGAGCTACAAATAATTGCCACCCCGAAGAGATTGCCACTCCCCCACTAGCGTCAACTCTCACTCTCCAGACCGCCCTGATTCAATTTATTTCCCACAATACGCAAAGTGGTTTATTGTCACGTATATAGGATGAATATGGAAGGTCACTGGCTCGTAACATTGTTCCTAAGCAAAAGTACAAAAAGTTCTGTTTCCTGAATCAGGTACTGCTCAGTGGGATCTGGGAGCACAGTTGAAGGATTAAGATTTTTCCGACAGACTCAGAACAAGGGACTTCGAATAATTAGGAGCTAAGGTTTATTATAGCCAATGGAGGCGCTTGTAAGTTATTGTGATATTATATTTATTTTGATAAATTTGTTATAGCCTAACTGAAAAATGTTTGTAAAATGAAACAAAACTTTCAAGCACAATTGAACAGTTTTAAATGAAACGATCATTAGTAACCTATGAAACTGTTAGTTTCAGTGAAGTTGTTTTCTTAATTAATAAATGATCACAGCTATGATCACAAACCGTATCCACTTAAAGGCAGCATTTAAATAATGCTCACTGCCATGCCGACACCAGAAGACGCACGGCTGGAAAACCAAGAGGTCAAATAAATACAGGAGAAGATACGTCGTTGTGCTACAGGAAGTGAAAGGATGAACAACCCTTAGATGGTACTGGAAAATAGAAATAGAAGGCATAAATCAAAAAAAGATCTCTCTCTTTCTCTCTCTCTCTCTCTCTCTCTCTCTCTATATATATATATATATATATATATATATATATATATATATATATATATATATATATATATATTAAATATGGTGATATGTTTTCTTGTAATATAGTTAATAAATTTAAAATATTTAAAAAACAAGAATACTTTTAATACATATAATATTCAAAGCATTTCGCCGATAAAACAGTGCCAGCATCTTCAGAAAAAATAATTATGTAACAAAATATGTTTACAAAAATTAAATCATATGTACCACAAACAACCATATGTTTATAAGTATTGCACTTGTAATGTTTTCCATAACATCAATGAACTTATAAATAGTTTAGTGCCTTGATATCACTTGAATCTGTTCATCAATTAATCTGTCTTTAACTTTATGTTTATACATTTCTAAAGTTTCACATATATTCATCTTTAAACCTTTGTTTAATTCTTTTAATTATTTCAATAATACAATGAGTAGCTACATTTGATTTGTATATGTTTGATTTGATATGAGCGTTTAAATGTTCTTTGTATCTTTCTTTTAATTTCTTTTTGTTTGTCATATATATAATTTATTACAGTCTTGATATTTTATATTATATACACCATTTCCTTCATGCATATTATTTTGATTATTGCTATTGTTTATTATATTTTAAATTTTATAATCGGTTTGTAAGTAATTTGTACATTTTTTTCTTTAAATAATCTTGTAATTTCATTTATTTTGTTCAGTGAATGTAAATATTTTTCCTTTTGTATTATTTAAATATAAACAACAATAAAGGGTTTTCTAAAGGTATTTATAACGGTTTTACATATAGATACATACATACATATATATATATATATATATATATATATATATATATATATATATATATATATATCACTATTTCTATTTGCCCTCTCGGATTACTGTGAACATTACTGTGGTTTAAATACTGACTTATAGTAGAGACAGTTTGATGATATATACATTCACATTTAGCTATAGTTGTGATCATCTAATATTTCACTATATACATTTTCGTCCCATATTAAAACGTTGCGTTACGCATCCTCTTATATTAGCTCTACATATCTTGTCTGTTGGATGATTTTTTTAAACTGTTCAGACGACAATAATTTTAAAAAAAATAGATTTTGATTATTGAAAATAAAATAAGTATTTTTTAAAGATTTAAATAAGTAACTACAGACACAAAATTTTCAAGAAAATCACGTTACCAAAGAAACCCAATTAATCCAGGATTACTCGCGAAATGAAGACATGAATAATCACAAGTTTTGGAATAATAAAATCGTGCCCTTACGTCAACAAGTACAAGTGACGACTTTATAGGCATGTTTGCCTGTCTTAAAGGCAAGCTTCAACATTAAAGCATCGCATTTACATAATTTGTAATCGTGTTTCTTGCCGAGCCTTGTAGCTTATGTAAGGATGATGTTCTGCGTACGACTTGATTTGCATTAAAAAATTCTCTTAGGCTTTGTCTGATAGACTCAATGTTAATGAAGGTCTTTGATAAAGAACTTCCAAACATTTCTTGTTACACACGAAGACAGGTATTAGCTATTTGGCGACTATTAAAAGTTAGTTAATGACTTCATACCGAGGAAAGAAACAATTTATTTCATTGTTTGCCAATTTGCTTGTCAAAGTTATCAAATGTAATGAAAAGAACTTTTTTTATTTTTTACAAGGATTATTTAACACTGATATAATTTACTCTCAGAATCTATTCGGCTATGTTAAATCTATTTCGATCAAATTGTTTTCTAAGAAAGCTTTTGCTACGCCGCTTTCGTTCACTGCTCTCTCTCCCTCTCATCTCTCCATCTCTATCTATTTTTTCCTTCATTTAATCACTCCCAATTCATTCCTTCACTCTGTCTCTACTATAGCGGCGAATCTCATCTCCTTTCCCTCTAGTTTTCACTATCTTTCCCTTTTGCTCTCTCGTCTCTGTCTATCTATCTATTTATCTATTGTCTTTCTTTACTGTTTTACAACCTTACCCCTCTACCTATTTCCCTCTCCTCTTGTTTCATTTCACTTTCTCTCTCATCTCTATCTATCTCCTTCCTTTACTCTCTCCTAACCTTGCCTCTCCCTTTTTTCACTCTAGCCTTTACTTCTTTCTCTTTCGCTCACTCTTTCTATGTATATATATTCCCTTCTTTTACTCTGTCCTAACCTCTCCCCTATCTTCCACCTCTCAAGCCTTTACTCCCTTTCTCTGTCAATCTCTCTCTCTCCCCACCCCCTATCTATCTACCTATTACCTATCTCTCTTTACTCTTTCCTAAACTCACCCGTGTTTTCTTTCCTTCCAGTTTTTATCCCTTTTCTTTTCCGCTCTCTTTCTCTCTATCTATCTATCTCATTTTACCGTTCTCTATTACACACTCTCTCTATAATTTGCTACTTTAAGGAAATATATAATTTATAATTTTTTCAGCTACCTATTTCAAACATAATGTTTTTATAAAAACTACTTGCTAAAATATTAGTCAGAACACGCCCATTTTTATTCTTGGATTTAGACTTATTACGAATTTTTTTAATGGCCGAAACCCTCCAACAACCGCAAACCAAGTAGGAAAATAATGGAACTCTAGCGTCTCAAAAAGTAGAAATAATAATGTCTGGATTTAACTCATCGCGTATCTAAAGGTTGTAAGTGTGAGAGCGGGTTGTATAGCAACTAAACGAAGCTTTGGGTCGTGGGCTAAGTACTAACACTTCTTGTACTTACGCGTACCCTTCATCACGTCTGGACTATTGATCGATGCTTAGCTTATCGATATTGTACACTGGCCTGGACGTATTAGTGCTCGCAGCCAAACGGAAAGGCAAACGGGAATCGATTCCTACTCTCAAAGCCTCGAGTAATTGCTCTAATTACGCCAGCTATGATAAACAAACGTGAAATATACTTAGAGAAACGTGTGAAACTGTGGTGCAAATTTCTTTGCGCATTATTCCCTAGTAATGAAAATTAATATTGAAAATTTTCTAATATTAAAATCTTTTTTCATTTCCCCCAATATATTTTCAACTTTGCTTAAAACATATTTCAAAAGTATTTCATAGATTTTTTCCATTTGTTTGTTTCCACAGTTATCTGTTTTTCATCTATTTGTCACTTTCCTAACCATTATACAATAATATTTATTTTTAGTTATAAATAACCCATCTACATTTACTTTAATTTCTCTTTCTATATCGTTTATCAATAAGCTTTTATTTACCTTCTAACACTACGTTGCACGTATATCAACATACTTAATTATTTTAAATTTTATTGTTTTTTTTTAAACTGTTTTCTCTAGTGGTATGAACGCGTTGTATAATAGTTGCGACTTTATGTTCTCTCTGCAATTTCCTCTTTGCGTAAGTGTTACCTATATTTATTACAACGTGTTACTTTTAATCTTTGCAATACCAATATCTCTTGTAATGCTACTCAACTAAAACTTCGAGTTTTCTACCTTCAAGTCTTTATTTTTAATGTATTTTCATTTCTTCATTATCTCTCGCCATAACAGGTTCTTCTTTCGCTTATATATATAGGGACCTTCTATACGACTTCTTCACCGTATATCGTCTCACTTTTATAATGCGTCTTGCATCTAATTAATTATAAGTTTTTTGAAGTGACTACTTCTTATCACTCGCACCCGTCACTACACACTTGATATAT
>JBAIZL010000001.1:224180507-224255507 GCA_036971475.1 Prosapia bicincta | reverse complement strand
TGACTGACAGAAGCAAATGTCTTTAATTGCAGAGTCGACTGACTGAAGCAAATGTCTTTAATTGCAGAGTCGACTGACAGAAGCAAAGGTCTTTAATTGCAGAGTCGACTGACAGAAGCAAATGTCTTTAATTGCAGAGTCAACTGACAGAAGCAAATATCTTTATTTGCAGAGTCGACTGACAGAAGCAAAGGTCTTTAATTGCAGAGTCAACTGACAGAAGCAAATATCTTTAATTGCAGAGTCGACTGACAGAAGCAAATATCTTTAATTGCAGAGTCAACTGACAGAAGCAAATGTCTTTAATTGCAGAGTCGACTGACAGAAGCAAAGGTCTTTAATTGCAGAGTTGACTGACAGAAGCAAATGTCTTTAATTGCAGAGTTGACTGACAAAAGCAAATGTCTTTAATTGCAGAGTCGACTGACAAAAGCAAATATCTTTAATTGCAGAGTAAACTGACAGAAGCAAAGGTCTTTAATTGCAGAGTCGACTGACAGAAGCAAAGGTCTTTAATTGCAGAGTCGACTGACAGAAGCAAATGTCTTTAATTGCAGAGTCAACTGACAGAAGCAAATATCTTTATTTGCAGAGTCGACTGACAGAAGCAAAGGTCTTTAATTGCAGAGTCGACTGACAGAAGCAAAGGTCTTTAATTGCAGAGTCGACTGACAGAAGCAAATGTCTTTAATTGCAGAGTCAACTGACAGAAGCAAATGTCATTAATAGCAGAGCCGACTGACAGAAGCAAAGGTCTTTAATTGCAGAGTCGACTGACAGAAGCAAAGGTCTTTAATTGCAGAGTCGACTGACTGAAGCAAATGTCTTTAATTGCAGAGTCGACTGACAGAAGCAAATGTTTTTAATTGAAGAGTTGACTAACATTAGCAAATGTCTTTAATTGAAGAGCCGACTGACAGAAGCAAATGTCTTTAATTGCAGAGTCGACTGACAGAAGTAAATATCTTTAATTGCAGAGTCGACTGACAGAAGCAAATGTCTTTAATTGCAGAGTCGACTGACTGAAGCAAAGGTCTTTAATTGCAGAGTCGACTGACAGAAGCAAATGTCTTTAATTGCAGAGTCAACTGACAGAAGCAAAGGTCTTTAATTGCAGAGTCGACTGACAGAATCAAAGGTCTTTAATTGCAGAGTCAACTGACAGAAGCAAATATCTTTATTTGCAGAGTCGACTGACAGAAGCAAAGGTCTTTAATTGCAGAGTCAACTGACAGAAGCAAATATCTTTAATTGCAGAGTCGACTGACAGAAGCAAATGTCTTTAATTGCAGAGTTGACTGACAGAAGCAAATGTCTTTAATTGCAGAGTCGAATGACAAAAGCAAATGTCTTTAATTGCAGAGTCGACTGACAAAAGCAAATATCTTTAATTGCAGAGTAAACTGACAGAAGCAAAGGTCTTTAATTGCAGAGTCGACTGACAGAAGAAAATGTCTTTAATTGCAGAGTCGACTGACAGAAGTAAATATCTTTAATTGCAGAGTCGACTGACAGAAGCAAATGTCTTTAATTGCAGAGTGGACTGACAGAAGCAAAGGTCTTTAATTGCAGAGTCAACTGACAGAAGCAAATATCTTTAATTGCAGAGTCGACTGACAGAAGCAAATGTCTTTAATTGCAGAGTCGACTGACTGAAGCAAATGTCTTTAATTGCAGAGTCGACTGACAGAAGCAAAGGTCTTTAATTGCAGAGTCGACTGACAGAAGCAAATGTCTTTAATTGCAGAGTCAACTGACAGAAGCAAATATCTTTATTTGCAGAGTCGACTGACAGAAGCAAAGGTCTTTAATTGCAGAGTCAACTGACAGAAGCAAATATCTTTAATTGCAGAGTCGACTGACAGAAGCAAATATCTTTAATTGCAGAGTCAACTGACAGAAGCAAATGTCTTTAATTGCAGAGTCGACTGACAGAAGCAAAGGTCTTTAATTGCAGAGTCGACTGACAGAAGCAAAGGTCTTTAATTGCAGAGTCGACTGACAGAAGCAAATATCTTTAATTGCAGAGTCAACTGACAGAAGCAAATGTCTTTAATAGCAGAGCAGACTGACAGAAGCAAAGGTCTTTAATTGCAGAGTCGACTGACAGAAGCAAAGGTCTTTAATTACAGAGTCGACTGACAGAAGCAATTATCATTAATTGCAGAGTCAACTGACAGAAGCAAATGTCTTTAATTGCAGAGTCGACTGACAGAAGCAAAGGTCTTTAATTGCAGAGTCGACTGACAGAAGCAAAGGTCTTTAATTGCAGAGTCGACTGACAGAAGCAAATGTCTTTAATTGCAGAGTCAACTGACAGAAGCAAATGTCATTAATAGCAGAGCCGACTGACAGAAGCAAAGGTCTTTAATTGCAGAGTCGACTGACAGAAGCAAAGGTCTTTAATTGCAGAGTCGACTGACTGAAGCAAATGTCTTTAATTGCAGAGTCGACTGACAGAAGCAAATGTTTTTAATTGAAGAGTTGACTAACATTAGCAAATGTCTTTAATTGAAGAGCCGACTGACAGAAGCAAATGTCTTTAATTGCAGAGTCGACTGACAGAAGTAAATATCTTTAATTGCAGAGTCGACTGACAGAAGCAAATGTCTTTAATTGCAGAGTCGACTGACTGAAGAAAAGGTCTTTAATTGCAGAGTCGACTGACAGAAGCAAATGTCTTTAATTGCAGAGTCAACTGACAGAAGCAAAGGTCTTTAATTGCAGAGTCGACTGACAGAATCAAAGGTCTTTAATTGCAGAGTCGACTGACTGAAGCAAAGGTCTTTAATTGCAGAGTCGACTGACAGAAGCAAATGTCTTTAATTGCAGAGTCGACTGACAGAAGCAAATGTCTTTAATTACAGAGTCGACTGACTGAAGCAAAGGTCTTTAATTGCAGAGTCGACTGACAGAAGCAAATGTCTTTAATTGCAGAGTCAACTGACAGAAACAAATGTCTTTAATAGCAGAGCCGAATGACAGAAGCAAAGGTCTTTAATTGCAGAGTCGACGGACAGAAGCAAAGGTCTTTAATTGCAGAGTCGACTGACAGAAGCAAAGGTCTTTAATTGCAGAGTCGACTGACAGAAGCAAATATCTTTAATTGCAGATTCAACTGACAGAAGCAAATGTCTTTAATTGCAGAGTCGACTGACAGAAGTAAATATCTTTAATTGCAGAGTCGACTGACAGAAGCAAATATCTTTAATTGCAGAGTCGACTGACTGAAGTAAATGTCTTTAATTGCAGAGTCGACTGACAGAAGCAAATGTCTTTAATTGAAGAGTTGACTGACATTAGCAAATATCTTTAATTGAAGAGTCGACTGACAGAAGCAAATGTCTTTAATTGCAGAGTCGACTGACAGAAGTAAATATCTTTAATTGAAGAGTCGACTGACAGAAGCAAATATCTTTAATTGAAGAGTCGACTGACAGAAGCAAATATCATTAATTGAAGAGTCGACTGACAGAAGCAAATGTCTTTAATTGCAGAATCGACTGACAGAAGCAAATATCTTTAATTGAAGAGTCGACTGACATTAGCAAATATCTTTAATTGAAGAGTCGACTGACAGAAGCAAATGTCTTTAATTGCAGAGTCGACTGACAGAAGTAAATATCTTTAATTGAAGAGTCGACTGACAGAAGCAAATATCTTTAATTGAAGAGTCGACTGACAGAAGTAAATGTCTTTAATTGAAGAGTTGACTGACATTAGCAAATATCTTTAATTGAAGAGTCGACTGACAGAAGCAAATGTCTTTAATTGAAGAGTTGACTGACATTAGCAAATATCTTTATTTGAAGAGTCGACTGACAGTAGCAAATGTCTTTAATTGAAGAGTCGACTGACAGAAGCAAATGTCTTTAATTGAAGAGTTGACTGGCATTAGCAAATATCTTTAATTGAAGAGTCGACTGACAGAAGCAAATGTCTTTAATTGAAGAGTTGACTGACATTAGCAAATGTCTTTAATTGAAGAGTTGACTGACAGAAGCAAATGTCTTTAATTGAAGAGTTGACTGACATTAGCAAATATCTTTAATTGAAGAGTCGACTGACAGAAGCAAATGTCTTTAATTGAAGAGTTGACTGACATTAGCAAATATCTTTAATTGAAGAGTCGACTGACATTAGCAAATGTCTTTAATTGAAGAGTCGACTGACAGAAGCAAATGTCTTTAATTGAAGAGTTGACTGACGGAAGCAAATGTCTTTAATTGAAGAGTTGACTGACATTAGCAAATGTCTTTAACTGAAGAGTTGACTGACAGAAGCAAATGTCTTTAATTGAAGAGTTGACTGACATCAAATGTCTTTAATTGAAGAGTTGACTGACATTAGCAAATATCTTTAATTGAAGAGTCGACTGACAGAAGCAAATGTCTTTAATTGAAGAGTTGACTGACATTAGCAAATGTTTTTAATTGAAGAGTTGACTGACATTAGCAAATATCTTTAATTGAAGAGTTGACTGACAGAAGCAATAGTCTTTAATTGAAGAGTTGACTGACATTAGCAAATGTCTTTAATTGAAGAGTCGACTGACAGAAGCAAATGTCTTTAATTGAAGAGTTGACTGACAGAAGCAAATATCTTTAATTGAAGAGTTGACTGACATTAGCAAATGTCTTTAATTGAAGAGTTGACTGACAGAAGCAAATGTCTTTAAATGAAGAGTTGACTGACATTAGCAAATGTCTTTAATTGAAGAGTTGACTGACATTAGCAAATATCTTTAATTGAAGATTCGACTGACAGAAGCAAATGTCTTTAATTGAAGAGTTGACTGACAAAAGCAAATATCTTTAATTGAAGAGTTGACTGACATTAGCAAATGTCTTTAATTGAAGAGTTGACTGACAGAAGCAAATGTCTTTAAATGAAGAGTTGACTGACATTAGCAAATGTCTTTAATTGAAGAGTTGACTGACATTAGCAAATATCTTTAATTGAAGATTCGACTGACAGAAGCAAATGTCTTTAATTGAAGAGTTGACTGACATTAGCAAATATCTTTAATTGAAGAGTCGACTGACATTAGCAAATGTCTTTAATTGAAGAGTCGACTGACAGAAGCAAATGTCTTTAATTGCAGAGTCGACTGACAGAAGTAAATATCTTTAATTGAAGAGTCGACTGACAGAAGCAAATATCTTTAATTGAAGAGTCGACTGACAGAAGCAAATATCTTTAATTGAAGAGTCGACTGACAGACGCAAATGTCTTTAATTGCAGAGTCGACTGACAGAAGCAAATATCTTTAATTGAAGAGTCGACTGACAATAGCAAATGTCTTTAATTGCAGAGTCGACTGACAGAAGCAAATGTCTTTAATTGAAGAGTCGACTGACATTAGCAAATGTCTTTAATTGCAGAGTCGACTGACAGAAGCAAATGTCTTTAATTTCAAAGTCGACTGACTGAAGCAAATGTCTTTAATTGCAGAGTCGACTGACAGAAGTAAATATCTTTAATTGCGGAGTCAACTGACAGAAGCAAATGTCTTTAATTGCAGAGTCGACTGACAGAAGCAAAGGTCTTTAATTGCAGAGCCGACTGACAGAAACAAATATCTTTAATTGCAGAGTCAACTGACAGAAGCAAATGTCTTTAATTGCAGAGCCGACTGACAGAAGCAAAGGTCTTTAATTGCAGAGTCGACTGACAGAAGCAAAGGTCTTTAATTGCAGAGTCGACTGACAGAAGCAAATATCTTTAATTGCAGATTCAACTGACAGAAGCAAATGTCTTTAGTTGCAGAGTCGACTGACAGAAGTAAATATCTTTAATTGCAGAGTCGACTGACAGAAGCAAATATCTTTAATTGCAGAGTCAACTGACAGAAGTAAATATCTTTAATTGCAGAGTCGACTGACTGAAGCAAATGTCTTTAATTGCAGAGTCGACTGACAGAAGTAAATATCTTTAATTGCAGAGTCGACTGACAGAAGTAAATATCTTTAATTGCAGAGTCAACTGACAGAAGCAAATATCTTTAATTGCAGAGTCGACTGACAGAAGCAAATATCTTTAATTGCAGAGTCAACTGACAGAAGCAAATGTCTTTAATTGCAGAGTCGACTGACAGAAGCAAAGGTCTTTAATTGCAGAGTCGACTGACAGAAGCAAAGGTCTTTAATTGCAGAGTCGACTGACAGAAGCAAATATCTTTAATTGCAGAGTCAACTGACAGAAGCAAATGTCTTTAATAGCAGAGCCGACTGACAGAAGCAAAGGTCTTTAATTGCAGAGTCGACTGACAGAAGCAAAGGTCTTTAATTACAGAGTCGACTGACAGAAGCAAATATCTTTAATTGCAGAGTCAACTGACAGAAGCAAATGTCTTTAATTGCAGAGTCGACTGACAGAAGCAAAGGTCTTTAATTGCAGAGTCGACTGACAGAAGCAAAGGTCTTTAATTGCAGAGTCGACTGACAGAAGCAAATATCTTTAATTGCAGAGTCAACTGACAGAAGCAAATGTCTTTAATAGCAGAGCCGACTGACAGAAGCAAAGGTCTTTAATTGCAGAATCGACTGACAGAAGCAAAGGTCTTTAATTGCAGAGTCGACTGACTGAAGCAAATGTCTTTAATTGCAGAGTCGACTGACAGAAGCAAATGTTTTTAATTGAAGAGTTGACTAACATTAGCAAATGTCTTTAATTGAAAAGCCGACTGACAGAAGCAAATGTCTTTAATTGCAGAGTCGACTGACAGAAGTAAATATCTTTAATTGCAGAGTCGACTGACAGAAGCAAATGTCTTTAATTGCAGAGTCGACTGACTGAAGCAAAGGTCTTTAATTGCAGAGTCGACTGACAGAAGCAAATGTCTTTAATTGCAGAGTCGAATGACAGAAGCAAATGTCTTTAATTGCAGAGTTGACTGACAGAAGCAAATGTCTTTAATTGCAGAGTCGACTGACAAAAGCAAATATCTTTAATTGCAGAGTCGACTGACAGAAGCAAATGTCTTTAATTGCAGAGTTGACTGACAGAAGCAAATGTCTTTAATTGCAGAGTTGACTGACAGAAGCAAATGTCTTTAATTGCAGAGCCGACTGACAAAAGCAAATGTCTTTAATTGCAGAGTCGACTGACAGAAGCAAATGTCTTTAATTGCAGAGATGACTGACAAAAGCAAATGTCTTTAATTGCAGAGTCGACTGACAAAAGCAAATATCTTTAATTGCAGAGTAAACTGACAGAAGCAAAGGTCTTTAATTGCAGAGTCGACTGACAGAAGAAAATGTCTTTAATTGCAGAGTCGACTGACAGAAGCAAATGTCTTTAATTGCAGAGTTGACTGACAGAAGCAAATGTCTTTAATTGCAGAGTCGAATGACAAAAGCAAATGTCTTTAATTGCAGAGTCGACTGACAAAAGCAAATATCTTTAATTGCAGAGTAAACTGACAGAAGCAAAGGTCTTTAATTGCAGAGTCGACTGACAGAAGAAAATGTCTTTAATTGCAGAGTCGACTGACAGAAGTAAATATCTTTAATTGCAGAGTCGACTGACAGAAGCAAATGTCTTTAATTGCAGAGTGGACTGACAGAAGCAAAGGTCTTTAATTGCAGAGTCAACTGACAGAAGCAAATATCTTTAATTGCAGAGTCGACTGACAGAAGCAAATGTCTTTAATTGCAGAGTCGACTGACTGAAGCAAATGTCTTTAATTGCAGAGTCGACTGACAAAAGCAAATATCTTTAATTGCAGAGTAAACTGACAGAAGCAAAGGTCTTTAATTGCAGAGTCGACTGACAGAAGAAAATGTCTTTAATTGCAGAGTCGACTGACAGAAGTAAATATCTTTAATTGCAGAGTCGACTGACAGAAGCAAATGTCTTTAATTGCAGAGTGGACTGACAGAAGCAAAGGTCTTTAATTGCAGAGTCGACTGACAGAAGAAAATGTCTTTAATTGCAGAGTCGACTGACAGAAGTAAATATCTTTAATTGCAGAGTCGACTGACAGAAGCAAATGTCTTTAATTGCAGAGTGGACTGACAGAAGCAAAGGTCTTTAATTGCAGAGTCAACTGACAGAAGCAAATATCTTTAATTGCAGAGTCGACTGACAGAAGCAAATGTCTTTAATTGCAGAGTCGACTGACTGAAGCAAATGTCTTTAATTGCAGAGTTGACTGACAGAAGCAAATGTCTTTAATTGCAGAGTCGAATGACAAAAGCAAATGTTTTTAATTGCAGAGTCGACTGACAAAAGCAAATATCTTTAATTGCAGAGTTGACTGACAGAAGCAAATGTCTTTAATTGCAGAGTCGAATGACAAAAGCAAATGTCTTTAATTGCAGAGTCGACTGACAAAAGCAAATATCTTTAATTGCAGAGTAAACTGACAGAAGCAAAGGTCTTTAATTGCAGAGTCGACTGACAGAAGAAAATGTCTTTAATTGCAGAGTCGACTGACAAAAGCAAATGTCTTTAATTGCAGAGTCGACTGACAGAAGCAAAGGTCTTTAATTGCAGAGTGGACTGACAGAAGCAAAGGTCTTTAATTGCAGAGTCAACTGACAGAAGCAAATATCTTTAATTGCAGAGTCGACTGACAGAAGCAAATGTCTTTAATTGCAGAGTCGACTGACTGAAGCAAATGTCTTTAATTGCAGAGTCGACTGACAGAAGCAAAGGTCTTTAATTGCAGAGTCGACTGACAGAAGCAAATGTCTTTAATTGCAGAGTCAACTGACAGAAGCAAATATCTTTATTTGCAGAGTCGACTGACAGAAGCAAAGGTCTTTAATTGCAGAGTCAACTGACAGAAGCAAATATCTTTAATTGCAGAGTCGACTGACAGAAGCAAATATCTTTAATTGCAGAGTCAACTGACAGAAGCAAATGTCTTTAATTGCAGAGTCGACTGACAGAAGCAAAGGTCTTTAATTGCAGAGTTGACTGACAGAAGCAAATGTCTTTAATTGCAGAGTTGACTGACAAAAGCAAATGTCTTTAATTGCAGAGTCGACTGACAAAAGCAAATATCTTTAATTGCAGAGTAAACTGACAGAAGCAAAGGTCTTTAATTGCAGAGTCGACTGACAGAAGCAAAGGTCTTTAATTGCAGAGTCGACTGACAGAAGCAAATGTCTTTAATTGCAGAGTCAACTGACAGAAGCAAATATCTTTATTTGCAGAGTCGACTGACAGAAGCAAAGGTCTTTAATTGCAGAGTCGACTGACAGAAGCAAAGGTCTTTAATTGCAGAGTCGACTGACAGAAGCAAATGTCTTTAATTGCAGAGTCAACTGACAGAAGCAAATGTCATTAATAGCAGAGCCGACTAACAGAAGCAAAGGTCTTTAATTGCAGAGTCGACTGACAGAAGCAAAGGTCTTTAATTGCAGAGTCGACTGACTGAAGCAAATGTCTTTAATTGCAGAGTCGACTGACAGAAGCAAATGTTTTTAATTGAAGAGTTGACTAACATTAGCAAATGTCTTTAATTGAAGAGCCGACTGACAGAAGCAAATGTCTTTAATTGCAGAGTCGACTGACAGAAGTAAATATCTTTAATTGCAGAGTCGACTGACAGAAGCAAATGTCTTTAATTTCAGAGTCGACTGACTGAAGCAAAGGTCTTTAATTGCAGAGTCGACTGACAGAAGCAAATGTCTTTAATTGCAGAGTCAACTGACAGAAGCAAAGGTCTTTAATTGCAGAGTCGACTGACAGAATCAAAGGTCTTTAATTGCAGAGTCAACTGACAGAAGCAAATATCTTTATTTGCAGAGTCGACTGACAGAAGCAAAGGTCTTTAATTGCAGAGTCAACTGACAAAAGCAAATATCTTTAATTGCAGAGTCGACTGACAGAAGCAAATGTCTTTAATTGCAGAGTTGACTGACAGAAGCAAATGTCTTTAATTGCAGAGTCGAATGACAAAAGCAAATGTCTTTAATTGCAGAGTCGACTGACAAAAGCAAATATCTTTAATTGCAGAGTAAACTGACAGAAGCAAAGGTCTTTAATTGCAGAGTCGACTGACAGAAGAAAATGTCTTTAATTGCAGAGTCGACTGACAGAAGTAAATATCTTTAATTGAAGAGTC
Organism: Prosapia bicincta; assembly: GCA_036971475.1. Taxonomy (NCBI): domain Eukaryota; kingdom Metazoa; phylum Arthropoda; class Insecta; order Hemiptera; family Cercopidae; genus Prosapia; species Prosapia bicincta. The sequence goes on along the minus strand of JBAIZL010000001.1, from coordinate 224,245,429 downwards.
GACTGACAGAAGCAAATGTCTTTAATTGCAGAGTGGACTGACAGAAGCAAAGGTCTTTAATTGCAGAGTCAACTGACAGAAGCAAATATCTTTAATTGCAGAGTCGACTGACAGAAGCAAATGTCTTTAATTGCAGAGTCGACTGACTGAAGCAAATGTCTTTAATTGCAGAGTCGACTGACAGAAGCAAAGGTCTTTAATTGCAGAGTCGACTGACAGAAGCAAATGTCTTTAATTGCAGAGTCAACTGACAGAAGCAAATATCTTTATTTGCAGAGTCGACTGACAGAAGCAAAGGTCTTTAATTGCAGAGTCAACTGACAGAAGCAAATATCTTTAATTGCAGAGTCGACTGACAGAAGCAAATATCTTTAATTGCAGAGTCAACTGACAGAAGCAAATGTCTTTAATTGCAGAGTCGACTGACAGAAGCAAAGGTCTTTAATTGCAGAGTCGACTGACAGAAGCAAAGGTCTTTAATTGCAGAGTCGACTGACAGAAGCAAATATCTTTAATTGCAGAGTCAACTGACAGAAGCAAATGTCTTTAATAGCAGAGCAGACTGACAGAAGCAAAGGTCTTTAATTGCAGAGTCGACTGACAGAAGCAAAGGTCTTTAATTACAGAGTCGACTGACAGAAGCAATTATCATTAATTGCAGAGTCAACTGACAGAAGCAAATGTCTTTAATTGCAGAGTCAACTGACAGAAGCAAATGTCATTAATAGCAGAGCCGACTGACAGAAGCAAAGGTCTTTAATTGCAGAGTCGACTGACAGAAGCAAAGGTCTTTAATTGCAGAGTCGACTGACTGAAGCAAATGTCTTTAATTGCAGAGTCGACTGACAGAAGCAAATGTTTTTAATTGAAGAGTTGACTAACATTAGCAAATGTCTTTAATTGAAGAGCCGACTGACAGAAGCAAATGTCTTTAATTGCAGAGTCGACTGACAGAAGTAAATATCTTTAATTGCAGAGTCGACTGACAGAAGCAAATGTCTTTAATTGCAGAGTCGACTGACTGAAGAAAAGGTCTTTAATTGCAGAGTCGACTGACAGAAGCAAATGTCTTTAATTGCAGAGTCGACTGACTGAAGCAAAGGTCTTTAATTGCAGAGTCGACTGACAGAAGCAAATGTCTTTAATTGCAGAGTCGACTGACAGAAGCAAATGTCTTTAATTACAGAGTCGACTGACTGAAGCAAAGGTCTTTAATTGCAGAGTCGACTGACAGAAGCAAATGTCTTTAATTGCAGAGTCAACTGACAGAAGCAAAGGTCTTTAATTGCAGAGTCGACTGACAGAATCAAAGGTCTTTAATTGCAGAGTCGACTGACAGAAGCAAATGTCTTTAATTGCAGAGTCGACTGACTGAAGCAAAGGTCTTTAATTGCAGAGTCGACTGACAGAAGCAAATATCTTTAATTGCAGAGTCAACTGACAGAAGCAAATGTCTTTAATAGCAGAGCCGAATGACAGAAGCAAAGGTCTTTAATTGCAGAGTCGACTGACAGAAGCAAAGGTCTTTAATTGCAGAGTCGACTGACAGAAGCAAAGGTCTTTAATTGCAGAGTCGACTGACAGAAGCAAATATCTTTAATTGCAGATTCAACTGACAGAAGCAAATGTCTTTAATTGCAGAGTCGACTGACAGAAGTAAATATCTTTAATTGCAGAGTCGACTGACAGAAGCAAATATCTTTAATTGCAGAGTCGACTGACTGAAGTAAATGTCTTTAATTGCAGAGTCGACTGACAGAAGCAAATGTCTTTAATTGAAGAGTTGACTGACATTAGCAAATATCTTTAATTGAAGAGTCGACTGACAGAAGCAAATGTCTTTAATTGCAGAGTCGACTGACAGAAGTAAATATCTTTAATTGAAGAGTCGACTGACAGAAGCAAATATCTTTAATTGAAGAGTCGACTGACAGAAGCAAATATCATTAATTGAAGAGTCGACTGACAGAAGCAAATGTCTTTAATTGCAGAATCGACTGACAGAAGCAAATATCTTTAATTGAAGAGTCGACTGACATTTGCAAATATCTTTAATTGAAGAGTCGACTGACAGAAGCAAATGTCTTTAATTGCAGAGTCGACTGACAGAAGTAAATATCTTTAATTGAAGAGTCGACTGACAGAAGCAAATATCTTTAATTGAAGAGTCGACTGACAGAAGCAAATGTCTTTAATTGAAGAGTTGACTGACATTAGCAAATATCTTTAATTGAAGAGTCGACTGACAGAAGCAAATGTCTTTAATTGAAGAGTTGACTGACATTAGCAAATATCTTTATTTGAAGAGTCGACTGACAGTAGCAAATGTCTTTAATTGAAGAGTCGACTGACAGAAGCAAATGTCTTTAATTGAAGAGTTGACTGGCATTAGCAAATATCTTTAATTGAAGAGTCGACTGACAGAAGCAAATGTCTTTAATTGAAGAGTTGACTGACATTAGCAAATGTCTTTAATTGAAGAGTTGACTGACAGAAGCAAATGTCTTTAATTGAAGAGTTGACTGACATTAGCAAATATCTTTAATTGAAGAGTCGACTGACAGAAGCAAATGTCTTTAATTGAAGAGTTGACTGACATTAGCAAATATCTTTAATTGAAGAGTCGACTGACATTAGCAAATGTCTTTAATTGAAGAGTCGACTGACAGAAGCAAATGTCTTTAATTGAAGAGTTGACTGACGGAAGCAAATGTCTTTAATTGAAGAGTTGACTGACATTAGCAAATGTCTTTAACTGAAGAGTTGACTGACAGAAGCAAATGTCTTTAATTGAAGAGTTGACTGACATCAAATGTCTTTAATTGAAGAGTTGACTGACATTAGCAAATATCTTTAATTGAAGAGTCGACTGACAGAAGCAAATGTCTTTAATTGAAGAGTTGACTGACATTAGCAAATGTTTTTAATTGAAGAGTTGACTGACATTAGCAAATATCTTTAATTGAAGAGTTGACTGACAGAAGCAATAGTCTTTAATTGAAGAGTTGACTGACATTAGCAAATGTCTTTAATTGAAGAGTCGACTGACAGAAGCAAATGTCTTTAATTGAAGAGTTGACTGACAGAAGCAAATATCTTTAATTGAAGAGTTGACTGACATTAGCAAATGTCTTTAATTGAAGAGTTGACTGACAGAAGCAAATGTCTTTAAATGAAGAGTTGACTGACATTAGCAAATGTCTTTAATTGAAGAGTTGACTGACATTAGCAAATATCTTTAATTGAAGATTTGACTGACAGAAGCAAATGTCTTTAATTGAAGAGTTGACTGACATTAGCAAATATCTTTAATTGAAGAGTCGACTGACATTAGCAAATGTCTTTAATTGAAGAGTCGACTGACAGAAGCAAATGTCTTTAATTGCAGAGTCGACTGACAGAAGTAAATATCTTTAATTGAAGAGTCGACTGACAGAAGCAAATATCTTTAATTGAAGAGTCGACTGACAGAAGCAAATATCTTTAATTGAAGAGTCGACTGACAGAAGCAAATGTCTTTAATTGCAGAGTTGACTGACAGAAGCAAATGTCTTTAATTGCAGAGTCGAATGACAAAAGCAAATGTCTTTAATTGCAGAGTCGACTGACAAAAGCAAATATCTTTAATTGCAGAGTAAACTGACAGAAGCAAAGGTCTTTAATTGCAGAGTCGACTGACAGAAGAAAATGTCTTTAATTGCAGAGTCGACTGACAGAAGTAAATATCTTTAATTGAAGAGTCGACTGACAGAAGCAAATGTCTTTAATTGCAGAGTGGACTGACAGAAGCAAAGGTCTTTAATTGCAGAGTCAACTGACAGAAGCAAATATCTTTAATTGCAGAGTCGACTGACAGAAGCAAATGTCTTTAATTGCAGAGTCGACTGACTGAAGCAAATGTCTTTAATTGCAGAGTCGACTGACAGAAGCAAAGGTCTTTAATTGCAGAGTCGACTGACAGAAGCAAATGTCTTTAATTGCAGAGTCAACTGACAGAAGCAAATATCTTTATTTGCAGAGTCGACTGACAGAAGCAAAGGTCTTTAATTGCAGAGTCAACTGACAGAAGCAAATATCTTTAATTGCAGAGTCGACTGACAGAAGCAAATATCTTTAATTGCAGAGTCAACTGACAGAAGCAAATGTCTTTAATTGCAGAGTCGACTGACAGAAGCAAAGGTCTTTAATTGCAGAGTCGACTGACAGAAGCAAAGGTCTTTAATTGCAGAGTCGACTGACAGAAGCAAATATCTTTAATTGCAGAGTCAACTGACAGAAGCAAATGTCTTTAATAGCAGAGCAGACTGACAGAAGCAAAGGTCTTTAATTGCAGAGTCGACTGACAGAAGCAAAGGTCTTTAATTACAGAGTCGACTGACAGAAGCAATTATCATTAATTGCAGAGTCAACTGACAGAAGCAAATGTCTTTAATTGCAGAGTCAACTGACAGAAGCAAATGTCATTAATAGCAGAGCCGACTGACAGAAGCAAAGGTCTTTAATTGCAGAGTCGACTGACAGAAGCAAAGGTCTTTAATTGCAGAGTCGACTGACTGAAGCAAATGTCTTTAATTGCAGAGTCGACTGACAGAAGCAAATGTTTTTAATTGAAGAGTTGACTAACATTAGCAAATGTCTTTAATTGAAGAGCCGACTGACAGAAGCAAATGTCTTTAATTGCAGAGTCGACTGACAGAAGTAAATATCTTTAATTGCAGAGTCGACTGACAGAAGCAAATGTCTTTAATTGCAGAGTCGACTGACTGAAGAAAAGGTCTTTAATTGCAGAGTCGACTGACAGAAGCAAATGTCTTTAATTGCAGAGTCGACTGACTGAAGCAAAGGTCTTTAATTGCAGAGTCGACTGACAGAAGCAAATGTCTTTAATTGCAGAGTCGACTGACAGAAGCAAATGTCTTTAATTACAGAGTCGACTGACTGAAGCAAAGGTCTTTAATTGCAGAGTCGACTGACAGAAGCAAATGTCTTTAATTGCAGAGTCAACTGACAGAAGCAAAGGTCTTTAATTGCAGAGTCGACTGACAGAATCAAAGGTCTTTAATTGCAGAGTCGACTGACAGAAGCAAATGTCTTTAATTGCAGAGTCGACTGACTGAAGCAAAGGTCTTTAATTGCAGAGTCGACTGACAGAAGCAAATATCTTTAATTGCAGAGTCAACTGACAGAAGCAAATGTCTTTAATAGCAGAGCCGAATGACAGAAGCAAAGGTCTTTAATTGCAGAGTCGACTGACAGAAGCAAAGGTCTTTAATTGCAGAGTCGACTGACAGAAGCAAAGGTCTTTAATTGCAGAGTCGACTGACAGAAGCAAATATCTTTAATTGCAGATTCAACTGACAGAAGCAAATGTCTTTAATTGCAGAGTCGACTGACAGAAGTAAATATCTTTAATTGCAGAGTCGACTGACAGAAGCAAATATCTTTAATTGCAGAGTCGACTGACTGAAGTAAATGTCTTTAATTGCAGAGTCGACTGACAGAAGCAAATGTCTTTAATTGAAGAGTTGACTGACATTAGCAAATATCTTTAATTGAAGAGTCGACTGACAGAAGCAAATGTCTTTAATTGCAGAGTCGACTGACAGAAGTAAATATCTTTAATTGAAGAGTCGACTGACAGAAGCAAATATCTTTAATTGAAGAGTCGACTGACAGAAGCAAATATCATTAATTGAAGAGTCGACTGACAGAAGCAAATGTCTTTAATTGCAGAATCGACTGACAGAAGCAAATATCTTTAATTGAAGAGTCGACTGACATTTGCAAATATCTTTAATTGAAGAGTCGACTGACAGAAGCAAATGTCTTTAATTGCAGAGTCGACTGACAGAAGTAAATATCTTTAATTGAAGAGTCGACTGACAGAAGCAAATATCTTTAATTGAAGAGTCGACTGACAGAAGCAAATGTCTTTAATTGAAGAGTTGACTGACATTAGCAAATATCTTTAATTGAAGAGTCGACTGACAGAAGCAAATGTCTTTAATTGAAGAGTTGACTGACATTAGCAAATATCTTTATTTGAAGAGTCGACTGACAGTAGCAAATGTCTTTAATTGAAGAGTCGACTGACAGAAGCAAATGTCTTTAATTGAAGAGTTGACTGGCATTAGCAAATATCTTTAATTGAAGAGTCGACTGACAGAAGCAAATGTCTTTAATTGAAGAGTTGACTGACATTAGCAAATGTCTTTAATTGAAGAGTTGACTGACAGAAGCAAATGTCTTTAATTGAAGAGTTGACTGACATTAGCAAATATCTTTAATTGAAGAGTCGACTGACAGAAGCAAATGTCTTTAATTGAAGAGTTGACTGACATTAGCAAATATCTTTAATTGAAGAGTCGACTGACATTAGCAAATGTCTTTAATTGAAGAGTCGACTGACAGAAGCAAATGTCTTTAATTGAAGAGTTGACTGACGGAAGCAAATGTCTTTAATTGAAGAGTTGACTGACATTAGCAAATGTCTTTAACTGAAGAGTTGACTGACAGAAGCAAATGTCTTTAATTGAAGAGTTGACTGACATCAAATGTCTTTAATTGAAGAGTTGACTGACATTAGCAAATATCTTTAATTGAAGAGTCGACTGACAGAAGCAAATGTCTTTAATTGAAGAGTTGACTGACATTAGCAAATGTTTTTAATTGAAGAGTTGACTGACATTAGCAAATATCTTTAATTGAAGAGTTGACTGACAGAAGCAATAGTCTTTAATTGAAGAGTTGACTGACATTAGCAAATGTCTTTAATTGAAGAGTCGACTGACAGAAGCAAATGTCTTTAATTGAAGAGTTGACTGACAGAAGCAAATATCTTTAATTGAAGAGTTGACTGACATTAGCAAATGTCTTTAATTGAAGAGTTGACTGACAGAAGCAAATGTCTTTAAATGAAGAGTTGACTGACATTAGCAAATGTCTTTAATTGAAGAGTTGACTGACATTAGCAAATATCTTTAATTGAAGATTTGACTGACAGAAGCAAATGTCTTTAATTGAAGAGTTGACTGACATTAGCAAATATCTTTAATTGAAGAGTCGACTGACATTAGCAAATGTCTTTAATTGAAGAGTCGACTGACAGAAGCAAATGTCTTTAATTGCAGAGTCGACTGACAGAAGTAAATATCTTTAATTGAAGAGTCGACTGACAGAAGCAAATATCTTTAATTGAAGAGTCGACTGACAGAAGCAAATATCTTTAATTGAAGAGTCGACTGACAGACGCAAATGTCTTTAATTGCAGAGTCGACTGACAGAAGCAAATATCTTTAATTGAAGAGTCGACTGACAATAGCAAATGTCTTTAATTGCAGAGTCGACTGACAGAAGCAAATGTCTTTAATTGAAGAGTCGACTGACATTAGCAAATGTCTTTAATTGCAGAGTCGACTGACAGAAGCAAATGTCTTTAATTTCAAAGTCGACTGACTGAAGCAAATGTCTTTAATTGCAGAGTCGACTGACAGAAGTAAATATCTTTAATTGCGGAGTCAACTGACAGAAGCAAATGTCTTTAATTGCAGAGTCGACTGACAGAAGCAAAGGTCTTTAATTGCAGAGCCGACTGACAGAAACAAATATCTTTAATTGCAGAGTCAACTGACAGAAGCAAATGTCTTTAATTGCAGAGCCGACTGACAGAAGCAAAGGTCTTTAATTGCAGAGTCGACTGACAGAAGCAAAGGTCTTTAATTGCAGAGTCGACTGACAGAAGCAAATATCTTTAATTGCAGATTCAACTGACAGAAGCAAATGTCTTTAGTTGCAGAGTCGACTGACAGAAGTAAATATCTTTAATTGCAGAGTCGACTGACAAAAGCAAATATCTTTAATTGCAGAGTCAACTGACAGAAGTAAATATCTTTAATTGCAGAGTCGACTGACTGAAGCAAATGTCTTTAATTGCAGAGTCGACTGACAGAAGTAAATATCTTTAATTGCAGAGTCGACTGACAGAAGTAAATATCTTTAATTGCAGAGTCAACTGACAGAAGCAAATATCTTTAATTGCAGAGTCGACTGACAGAAGCAAATATCTTTAATTGCAGAGTCAACTGACAGAAGCAAATGTCTTTAATTGCAGAGTCGACTGACAGAAGCAAAGGTCTTTAATTGCAGAGTCGACTGACAGAAGCAAAGGTCTTTAATTGCAGAGTCGACTGACAGAAGCAAATATCTTTAATTGCAGAGTCAACTGACAGAAGCAAATGTCTTTAATAGCAGAGCCGACTGACAGAAGCAAAGGTCTTTAATTGCAGAGTCGACTGACAGAAGCAAAGGTCTTTAATTACAGAGTCGACTGACAGAAGCAAATATCTTTAATTGCAGAGTCAACTGACAGAAGCAAATGTCTTTAATTGCAGAGTCGACTGACAGAAGCAAAGGTCTTTAATTGCAGAGTCGACTGACAGAAGCAAAGGTCTTTAATTGCAGAGTCGACTGACAGAAGCAAATATCTTTAATTGCAGAGTCAACTGACAGAAGCAAATGTCTTTAATAGCAGAGCCGACTGACAGAAGCAAAGGTCTTTAATTGCAGAGTCGACTGACAGAAGCAAAGGTCTTTAATTGCAGAGTCGACTGACTGAAGCAAATGTCTTTAATTGCAGAGTCGACTGACAGAAGCAAATGTTTTTAATTGAAGAGTTGACTAACATTAGCAAATGTCTTTAATTGAAGAGCCGACTGACAGAAGCAAATGTCTTTAATTGCAGAGTCGACTGACAGAAGTAAATATCTTTAATTGCAGAGTCGACTGACATAAGCAAATGTCTTTAATTGCAGAGTCGACTGACTGAAGCAAAGGTCTTTAATTGCAGAGTCGACTGACAGAAGCAAATGTCTTTAATTGCAGAGTCAACTGACAGAAGCAAAGGTCTTTAATTGCAGAGTCGACTGACAGAATCAAAGGTCTTTAATTGCAGAGTCGACTGACAGAAGCAAATATCTTTAATTGCAGATTCAACTGACAGAAGCAAATGTCTTTAATTGCAGAGTCGACTGACAGAAGTAAATATCTTTAATTGCAGAGTCGACTGACAGAAGCAAATATCTTTAATTGCAGAGTCGACTGACTGAAGCAAATGTCTTTAATTGCAGAGTCGACTGACAGAAGCAAATGTCTTTAATTGAAGAGTTGACTGACATTAGCAAATATCTTTAATTGAAGAGTCGACTGACAGAAGCAAATGTCTTTAATTGCAGAGTCGACTGACAGAAGTAAATATCTTTAAGTGAAGAGTCGACTGACAGAAGCAAATATCTTTAATTGAAGAGTCGACTGACAGAAGCAATTATCTTTAATTGAAGACTCGACTGACAGAAGCAAATGTCTTTAATTGCAGAATCGACTGACAGAAGCAAATATCTTTAATTGAAGAGTCGACTGACATTAGCAAATATCTATAATTGAAGAGTCGACTGACAGAAGCAAATGTCTTTAATTGCAGAGTCGACTGACAGAAGTAAATATCATTAATTGAAGAGTCGACTGACAGAAGCAAATATCTTTAATTGAAGAGTCGACTGACAGAAGCAAATGTCTTTAATTGAAGAGTTGACTGACATTAGCAAATATCTTTAATTGAAGAGTCGACTGACAGAAGCAAATGTCTTTAATTGAAGAGTTGACTGACATTAGCAAATATCTTTAATTGAAGAGTCTACTGACAGTAGCAAATGTCTTTAATTGAAGAGTCGACTGACAGAAGCAAATGTCTTTAATTGAAGAGTTGACTGGCATTAGCAAATATCTTTAATTGAAGAGTCGACTGACAGAAGCAAATGTCTTTAATTGAAGAGTTGACTGACATTAGCAAATGTCTTTAATTGAAGAGTTGACTGACAGAAGCAAATGTCTTTAATTGAAGAGTTGACTGACATTAGCAAATATCTTTAATTGAAGAGTCGACTGACAGAAGCAAATGTCTTTAATTGAAGAGTTGACTGACATTAGCAAATATCTTTAATTGAAGAGTCGTCTGACATTAGCAAATGTCTTTAATTGAAGAGTCGACTGACAGAAGCAAATGTCTTTAATTGAAGAGTTGACTGACGGAAGCAAATGTCTTTAATTGAAGAGTTGACTGACATTAGCAAATGTCTTTAATTGAAGAGTTGACTGACAGAAGCAAATGTCTTTAATTGAAGAGTTGACTGACATCAAATGTCTTTAATTGAAGAGTTGACTGACATTAGCAAATATCTTTAATTGAAGAGTCGACTGACAGAAGCAAATGTCTTTAATTGAAGAGTTGACTGACAGTAGCAAATGTTTTTAATTGAAGAGTTGACTGACATTAGCAAATATCTTTAATTGAAGAGTTGACTGACAGAAGCAATAGTCTTTAATTGAAGAGTTGACTGACATTAGCAAATGTCTTTAATTGAAGAGTCGACTGACAGAAGCAAATGTCTTTAATTGAAGAGTTGACTGACAGAAGCAAATATCTTTAATTGAAGAGTTGACTGACATTAGCAAATGTCTTTAATTGAAGAGTTGACTGACAGAAGCAAATGTCTTTAATTGAAGAGTTGACTGACATTAGCAAATGTCTTTAATTGAAGAGTTGACTGACATTAGCAAATATCTTTAATTGAAGAGTCGACTGACAGAAGCAAATGTCTTTAATTGAAGAGTTGACTGACATTAGCACATATCTTTAATTGAAGAGTCGACTGACATTAGCAAATGTCTTTAATTGAAGAGTCGACTGACAGAAGCAAATGTCTTTAATTGCAGAGTCGACTGACAGAAGTAAATATCTTTAATTGAAGAGTCGACTGACAGAAGCAAATATCTTTAATTGAAGAGTCGACTGACAGAAGCAAATATCTTTAATTGAAGAGTCGACTGACAGACGCAAATGTCTTTAATTGCAGAGTCGACTGACAGAAGCAAATATCTTTAATTGAAGAGTCGACTGACATTAGCAAATGTCTTTAATTGCAGAGTCGACTGACAGAAGCAAATGTCTTTAATTGAAGAGTCGACTGACATTAGCAAATGTCTTTAATTGCAGAGTCGACTGACAGAAGCAAATGTCTTTAATTTCAAAGTCGACTGACTGAAGCAAATGTCTTTAATTGCAGAGTCGACTGACAGAAGTAAATATCTTTAATTGCGGAGTCAACTGACAGAAGCAAATGTCTTTAATTGCAGAGTCGACTGACAGAAGCAAAGGTCTTTAATTGCAGAGCCGACTGACAGAAACAAATATCTTTAATTGCAGATTCAACCGACAGAAGCAAATGTCTTTAGTTGCAGAGTCGACTGACAGAAGTAAATATCTTTAATTGCAGAGTCGACTGACAGAAGCAAATATCTTTAATTGCAGAGTCAACTGACAGAAGTAAATATCTTAATTGCAGAGTCGACTGACAGAAGCAAATGTCTTTAATTGCAGAGTCGACTGACAGAAGCAAATGTCTTTATTTGCAGAGTCGACTGACAGAAGCAAATATCTTTAGTTGCAGAGTCGACTGACAGAAGTAAATATCTTTAATTGCAGAGTCGACTGACAGAAGTAAATATCTTTAATTGCAGAGTCGACTGACAGAAGTAAATATCTTTAATTGCAGAGTCGACTGACAGAAGCAAATGTCTTTAATTGCAGAGTCGACTGACAGAAGCAAATGTCTTTATTTGCAGAGTCGACTGACAGAAGCAAATATCTTTAGTTGCAGAGTCGACTGACAGAAGTAAATATCTTTAATTGCAGAGTCGACTGACAGAAGTAAATATCTTTAATTGAAGAGTTGACTGACAGAAGCAATAGTCTTTAATTGAAGAGTTGACTGACATTAGCAAATGTCTTTAATTGAAGAGTCGACTGACAGAAGCAAATGTCTTTAATTGAAGAGTTGACTGACAGAAGCAAATATCTTTAATTGAAGAGTTGACTGACATTAGCAAATGTCTTTAATTGCAGAGTTGACTGACAGAAGCAAATGTCTTTAATTGAAGAGTTGACTGACATTAGCAAATGTCTTTAATTGAAGAGTTGACTGACATTAGCAAATATCTTTAATTGAAGAGTCGACTGACAGAAGCAAATGTCTTTAATTGAAGAGTTGACTGACATTAGCACATATCTTTAATTGAAGAGTCGACTGACATTAGCAAATGTCTTTAATTGAAGAGTCGACTGACAGAAGCAAATGCCTTTAATTGCAGAGTCGACTGACAGAAGTAAATATCTTTAATTGAAGAGTCGACTGACAGAAGCAAATATCTTTAATTGAAGAGTCGACTGACAGAAGCAAATATCTTTAATTGAAGAGTCGACTGACAGACGCAAATGTCTTTAATTGCAGAGTCGACTGACAGAAGCAAATATCTTTAATTGAAGAGTCGACTGACATTAGCAAATGTCTTTAATTGCAGAGTCGACTGACAGAAGCAAATGTCTTTAATTGAAGAGTCGACTGACATTAGCAAATGTCTTTAATTGCAGAGTCGACTGACAGAAGCAAATGTCTTTAATTTCAAAGTCGACTGACTGAAGCAAATGTCTTTAATTGCAGAGTCGACTGACAGAAGTAAATATCTTTAATTGCGGAGTCAACTGACAGAAGCAAATGTCTTTAATTGCAGAGTCGACTGACAGAAGCAAAGGTCTTTAATTGCAGAGCCGACTGACAGAAACAAATATCTTTAATTGCAGAGTCAACTGACAGAAGCAAATGTCTTTAATTGCAGAGCCGACTGACAGAAGCAAAGGTCTTTAATTGCAGAGTCGACTGACAGAAGCAAAGGTCTTTAATTGCAGAGTCGACTGACAGAAGCAAATATCTTTAATTGCAGATTCAACCGACGGAAGCAAATGTCTTTAGTTGCAGAGTCGACTGACAGAAGTAAATATCTTTAATTGCAGAGTCGACTGACAGAAGCAAAGGCCTTTAATTGCAGAGTCGACTGACAGAAGCAAATATCTTTAATTGCAGAGTCGACTGACAGAAGTAAATATCTTTAATTGCAGAGTCGACTGACAGAAGCAAATGTCTTTAGTTGCAGAGTCGACTGACAGAAGTAAATATCTTTAATTGCAGAGTCGACTGACAGAAGCAAATATCTTTAATTGCAGAGTCGACTGGCTGAAGCAAATGTCTTTATTTGCAGAGTCGACTGACAGAAGTAAATATCTTTAATTGCAGAGTCGACTGACAGAAGTAAATATCTTTAATTGCAGAGTCGACTGACAGAAGCAAATATCTTTAATTGCAGAGTCGACTGACAGAAGCAAATGTCTTTAATTGCAGAGTCGACTGCAGAAGCAATAGTCTTTAATTGAAGAGTTGACTGACAGAAGCAAATGTCTTTAATTGAAGAGTCGACTGACAGAAGCAAATGTCTTTAATTGAAGAGTTGACTGACAGAAGCAAATATCTTTAATTGAAGAGTTGACTGACATTAGCAAATGTCTTTAATTGAAGAGTTGACTGACAGAAGCAAATGTCTTTAAATGAAGAGTTGACTGACATTAGCAAATGTCTTTAATTGAAGAGTTGACTGACATTAGCAAATATCTTTAATTGAAGATTTGACTGACAGAAGCAAATGTCTTTAATTGAAGAGTTGACTGACATTAGCAAATATCTTTAATTGAAGAGTCGACTGACATTAGCAAATGTCTTTAATTGAAGAGTCGACTGACAGAAGCAAATGTCTTTAATTGCAGAGTCGACTGACAGAAGTAAATATCTTTAATTGAAGAGTCGACTGACAGAAGCAAATATCTTTAATTGAAGAGTCGACTGACAGAAGCAAATATCTTTAATTGAAGAGTCGACTGACAGACGCAAATGTCTTTAATTGCAGAGTCGACTGACAGAAGCAAATATCTTTAATTGAAGAGTCGACTGACAATAGCAAATGTCTTTAATTGCAGAGTCGACTGACAGAAGCAAATGTCTTTAATTGAAGAGTCGACTGACATTAGCAAATGTCTTTAATTGCAGAGTCGACTGACAGAAGCAAATGTCTTTAATTTCAAAGTCGACTTACTGAAGCAAATGTCTTTAATTGCAGAGTCGACTGACAGAAGTAAATATCTTTAATTGCGGAGTCAACTGACAGAAGCAAATGTCTTTAATTGCAGAGTCGACTGACAGAAGCAAAGGTCTTTAATTGCAGAGCCGACTGACAGAAACAAATATCTTTAATTGCAGAGTCAACTGACAGAAGCAAATGTCTTTAATTGCAGAGCCGACTGACAGAAGCAAAGGTCTTTAATTGCAGAGTCGACTGACAGAAGCAAAGGTCTTTAATTGCAGAGTCGACTGACAGAAGCAAATATCTTTAATTGCAGATTCAACTGACAGAAGCAAATGTCTTTAGTTGCAGAGTCGACTGACAGAAGTAAATATCTTTAATTGCAGAGTCGACTGACAGAAGCAAATATCTTTAATTGCAGAGTCCACTGACAGAAGTAAATATCTTTAATTGCAGAGTCGACTGACTGAAGCAAATGTCTTTAATTGCAGAGTCGACTGACAGAAGTAAATATCTTTAATTGCAGAGTCGACTGACAGAAGTTAATATCTTTAATTGCAGAGTCAACTGACAGAAGCAAATATCTTTAATTGCAGAGTCGACTGACAGAAGCAAATATCTTTAATTGCAGAGTCAACTGACAGAAGCAAATGTCTTTAATTGCAGAGTCGACTGACAGAAGCAAAGGTCTTTAATTGCAGAGTCGACTGACAGAAGCAAAGGTCTTTAATTGCAGAGTCGACTGACAGAAGCAAATATCTTTAATTGCAGAGTCAACTGACAGAAGCAAATGTCTTTAATAGCAGAGCCGACTGACAGAAGCAAAGGTCTTTAATTGCAGAGTCGACTGACAGAAGCAAAGGTCTTTAATTACAGAGTCGACTGACAGAAGCAAATATCTTTAATTGCAGAGTCAACTGACAGAAGCAAATGTCTTTAATTGCAGAGTCGACTGACAGAAGCAAAGGTCTTTAATTGCAGAGTCGACTGACAGAAGCAAAGGTCTTTAATTGCAGAGTCGACTGACAGAAGCAAATATCTTTAATTGCAGAGTCAACTGACAGAAGCAAATGTCTTTAATAGCAGAGCCGACTGACAGAAGCAAAGGTCTTTAATTGCAGAGTCGACTGACAGAAGCAAAGGTCTTTAATTGCAGAGTCGACTGACTGAAGCAAATGTCTTTAATTGCAGAGTCGACTGACAGAAGCAAATGTTTTTAATTGAAGAGTTGACTAACATTAGCAAATGTCTTTAATTGAAGAGCCGACTGACAGAAGCAAATGTCTTTAATTGCAGAGTCGACTGACAGAAGTAAATATCTTTAATTGCAGAGTCGACTGACAGAAGCAAATGTCTTTAATTGCAGAGTCGACTGACTGAAGCAAAGGTCTTTAATTGCAGAGTCGACTGACAGAAGCAAATGTCTTTAATTGCAGAGTCAACTGACAGAAGCAAAGGTCTTTAATTGCAGAGTCGACTGACAGAATCAAATGTCTTTAATTGCAGAGTCGACTGACTGAAGCAAAGGTCTTTAATTGCAGAGTCGACTGACAGAAGCAAATATCTTTAATTGCAGAGTCAACTGACAGAAGCAAATGTCTTTAATAGCAGAGCCGAATGACAGAAGCAAAGGTCTTTAATTGCAGAGTCGACTGACAGAAGCAAAGGTCTTTAATTGCAGAGTCGACTGACAGAATCAAAGGTCTTTAATTGCAGAGTCGACTGACAGAAGCAAATATCTTTAATTGCAGATTCAACTGACAGAAGCAAATGTCTTTAATTGCAGAGTCGACTGACAGAAGCAAATGTCTTTAATTGAAGAGTTGACTGACATTAGCAAATATCTTTAATTGAAGAGTCGACTGACAGAAGCAAATGTCTTTAATTGCAGAGTCGACTGACAGAAGTAAATATCTTTAAGTGAAGAGTCGACTGACAGAAGCAAATATCTTTAATTGAAGAGTCGACTGACAGAAGCAATTATCTTTAATTGAAGAGTGGACTGACAGAAGCAAATGTCTTTAATTGCAGAATCGACTGACAGAAGCAAATATCTTTAATTGAAGAGTCGACTGACATTAGCAAATATCTATAATTGAAGAGTCGACTGACAGAAGCAAATGTCTTTAATTGCAGAGTCGACTGACAGAAGTAAATATCATTAATTGAAGAGTCGACTGACAGAAGCAAATATCTTTAATTGAAGAGTCGACTGACAGAAGCAAATGTCTTTAATTGAAGAGTTGACTGACATTAGCAAATATCTTTAATTGAAGAGTCGACTGACAGAAGCAAATGTCTTTAATTGAAGAGTTGACTGACATTAGCAAATATCTTTAATTGAAGAGTCTACTGACAGTAGCAAATGTCTTTAATTGAAGAGTCGACTGACAGAAGCAAATGTCTTTAATTGAAGAGTTGACTGGCATTAGCAAATATCTTTAATTGAAGAGTCGACTGACAGAAGCAAATGTCTTTAATTGAAGAGTTGACTGACATTAGCAAATGTCTTTAATTGAAGAGTTGACTGACAGAAGCAAATGTCTTTAATTGAAGAGTTGACTGACATTAGCAAATATCTTTAATTGAAGAGTCGACTGACAGAAGCAAATGTCTTTAATTGAAGAGTTGACTGACATTAGCAAATATCTTTAATTGAAGAGTCGTCTGACATTAGCAAATGTCTTTAATTGAAGAGTCGACTGACAGAAGCAAATGTCTTTAATTGAAGAGTTGACTGACGGAAGCAAATGTCTTTAATTGAAGAGTTGACTGACATTAGCAAATGTCTTTAATTGAAGAGTTGACTGACAGAAGCAAATGTCTTTAATTGAAGAGTTGACTGACATCAAATGTCTTTAATTGAAGAGTTGACTGACATTAGCAAATATCTTTAATTGAAGAGTCGACTGACAGAAGCAAATGTCTTTAATTGAAGAGTTGACTGACAGTAGCAAATGTTTTTAATTGAAGAGTTGACTGACATTAGCAAATATCTTTAATTGAAGAGTTGACTGACAGAAGCAATAGTCTTTAATTGAAGAGTTGACTGACATTAGCAAATGTCTTTAATTGAAGAGTCGACTGACAGAAGCAAATGTCTTTAATTGAAGAGTTGACTGACAGAAGCAAATATCTTTAATTGAAGAGTTGACTGACATTAGCAAATGTCTTTAATTGAAGAGTTGACTGACAGAAGCAAATGTCTTTAATTGAAGAGTTGACTGACATTAGCAAATGTCTTTAATTGAAGAGTTGACTGACATTAGCAAATATCTTTAATTGAAGAGTCGACTGACAGAAGCAAATGTCTTTAATTGAAGAGTTGACTGACATTAGCACATATCTTTAATTGAAGAGTCGACTGACATTAGCAAATGTCTTTAATTGAAGAGTCGACTGACAGAAGCAAATGTCTTTAATTGCAGAGTCGACTGACAGAAGTAAATATCTTTAATTGAAGAGTCGACTGACAGAAGCAAATATCTTTAATTGAAGAGTCGACTGACAGAAGCAAATATCTTTAATTGAAAAGTCGACTGACAGACGCAAATGTCTTTAATTGCAGAGTCGACTGACAGAAGCAAATATCTTTAATTGAAGAGTCGACTGACATTAGCAAATGTCTTTAATTGCAGAGTCGACTGACAGAAGCAAATGTCTTTAATTGAAGAGTCGACTGACATTAGCAAATGTCTTTAATTGCAGAGTCGACTGACAGAAGCAAATGTCTTTAATTTCAAAGTCGACTGACTGAAGCAAATGTCTTTAATTGCAGAGTCGACTGACAGAAGTAAATATCTTTAATTGCGGAGTCAACTGACAGAAGCAAATGTCTTTAATTGCAGAGTCGACTGACAGAAGCAAAGGTCTTTAATTGCAGAGCCGACTGACAGAAACAAATATCTTTAATTGCAGATTCAACCGACAGAAGCAAATGTCTTTAGTTGCAGAGTCGACTGACAGAAGTAAATATCTTTAATTGCAGAGTCGACTGACAGAAGCAAATATCTTTAATTGCAGAGTCAACTGACAGAAGTAAATATCTTTAATTGCAGAGTCGACTGACAGAAGCAAATGTCTTTAATTGCAGAGTCGACTGACAGAAGCAAATGTCTTTATTTGCAGAGTCGACTGACAGAAGCAAATATCTTTAGTTGCAGAGTCGACTGACAGAAGTAAATATCTTTAATTGCAGAGTCGACTGACAGAAGTAAATATCTTTAATTGCAGAGTCGACTGACAGAAGTAAATATCTTTAATTGCAGAGTCGACTGACAGAAGCAAATGTCTTTAATTGCAGAGTCGACTGACAGAAGCAAATGTCTTTATTTGCAGAGTCGACTGACAGAAGCAAATATCTTTAGTTGCAGAGTCGACTGACAGAAGTAAATATCTTTAATTGCAGAGTCGACTGACAGAAGTAAATATCTTTAATTGAAGAGTTGACTGACAGAAGCAATAGTCTTTAATTGAAGAGTTGACTGACATTAGCAAATGTCTTTAATTGAAGAGTCGACCGACAGAAGCAAATGTCTTTAATTGAAGAGTTGACTGACAGAAGCAAATATCTTTAATTGAAGAGTTGACTGACATTAGCAAATGTCTTTAATTGCAGAGTTGACTGACAGAAGCAAATGTCTTTAATTGAAGAGTTGACTGACATTAGCAAATGTCTTTAATTGAAGAGTTGACTGACATTAGCAAATATCTTTAATTGAAGAGTCGACTGACAGAAGCAAATGTCTTTAATTGAAGAGTTGACTGACATTAGCACATATCTTTAATTGAAGAGTCGACTGACATTAGCAAATGTCTTTAATTGAAGAGTCGACTGACAGAAGCAAATGCCTTTAATTGCAGAGTCGACTGACAGAAGTAAATATCTTTAATTGAAGAGTCGACTGACAGAAGCAAATATCTTTAATTGAAGAGTCGACTGACAGAAGCAAATATCTTTAATTGAAGAGTCGACTGACAGACGCAAATGTCTTTAATTGCAGAGTCGACTGACAGAAGCAAATATCTTTAATTGAAGAGTCGACTGACATTAGCAAATGTCTTTAATTGCAGAGTCGACTGACAGAAGCAAATGTCTTTAATTGAAGAGTCGACTGACATTAGCAAATATCTTTAATTGCAGAGTCAACTGACAGAAGTAAATATCTTTAATTGCAGAGTCGACTGACAGAAGCAAATGTCTTTAATTGCAGAGTCGACTGACAGAAGCAAATGTCTTTATTTGCAGAGTCGACTGACAGAAGCAAATATCTTTAGTTGCAGAGTCGACTGACAGAAGTAAATATCTTTAATTGCAGAGTCGACTGACAGAAGTAAATATCTTTAATTGCAGAGTCGACTGACAGAAGTAAATATCTTTAATTGCAGAGTCGACTGACAGAAGCAAATGTCTTTAATTGCAGAGTCGACTGACAGAAGCAAATGTCTTTATTTGCAGAGTCGACTGACAGAAGCAAATATCTTTAGTTGCAGAGTCGACTGACAGAAGTAAATATCTTTAATTGCAGAGTCGACTGACAGAAGTAAATATCTTTAATTGAAGAGTTGACTGACAGAAGCAATAGTCTTTAATTGAAGAGTTGACTGACATTAGCAAATGTCTTTAATTGAAGAGTCGACCGACAGAAGCAAATGTCTTTAATTGAAGAGTTGACTGACAGAAGCAAATATCTTTAATTGAAGAGTTGACTGACATTAGCAAATGTCTTTAATTGCAGAGTTGACTGACAGAAGCAAATGTCTTTAATTGAAGAGTTGACTGACATTAGCAAATGTCTTTAATTGAAGAGTTGACTGACATTAGCAAATATCTTTAATTGAAGAGTCGACTGACAGAAGCAAATGTCTTTAATTGAAGAGTTGACTGACATTAGCACATATCTTTAATTGAAGAGTCGACTGACATTAGCAAATGTCTTTAATTGAAGAGTCGACTGACAGAAGCAAATGCCTTTAATTGCAGAGTCGACTGACAGAAGTAAATATCTTTAATTGAAGAGTCGACTGACAGAAGCAAATATCTTTAATTGAAGAGTCGACTGACAGAAGCAAATATCTTTAATTGAAGAGTCGACTGACAGACGCAAATGTCTTTAATTGCAGAGTCGACTGACAGAAGCAAATATCTTTAATTGAAGAGTCGACTGACATTAGCAAATGTCTTTAATTGCAGAGTCGACTGACAGAAGCAAATGTCTTTAATTGAAGAGTCGACTGACATTAGCAAATGTCTTTAATTGCAGAGTCGACTGACAGAAGCAAATGTCTTTAATTTCAAAGTCGACTGACTGAAGCAAATGTCTTTAATTGCAGAGTCGACTGACAGAAGTAAATATCTTTAATTGCGGAGTCAACTGACAGAAGCAAATGTCTTTAATTGCAGAGTCGACTGACAGAAGCAAAGGTCTTTAATTGCAGAGCCGACTGACAGAAACAAATATCTTTAATTGCAGAGTCAACTGACAGAAGCAAATGTCTTTAATTGCAGAGCCGACTGACAGAAGCAAAGGTCTTTAATTGCAGAGTCGACTGACAGAAGCAAAGGTCTTTAATTGCAGAGTCGACTGACAGAAGCAAATATCTTTAATTGCAGATTCAACCGACGGAAGCAAATGTCTTTAGTTGCAGAGTCGACTGACAGAAGTAAATATCTTTAATTGCAGAGTCGACTGACAGAAGCAAATATCTTTAATTGCAGAGTCAACTGACAGAAGTAAATATCTTTAATTGCAGAGTCGACTGACAGAAGCAAATGTCTTTAATTGCAGAGTCGACTGACAGAAGCAAATGTCTTTATTTGCAGAGTCGACTGACAGAAGCAAATATCTTTAGTTGCAGAGTCGACTGACAGAAGTAAATATCTTTAATTGCAGAGTCGACTGACAGAAGTAAATATCTTTAATTGCAGAGTCGACTGACAGAAGCAAATATCTTTAATTGCAGAGTCGACTGACAGAAGCAAATGTCTTTAATTGCAGAGTCGACTGCAGAAGCAAATGTCTTTAATTGCAGAGTCGACTGACAGAAGCAAATGTCTTTAATTGCAGAGTCGACTGACAGAAGCAAATATCTTTAATTGCAGAGTCGACTGACAGAAGCAAATGTCTTTAATTGCAGAGTCGACTGACAGAAGCAAATGTCTTTAATTGCAGAGTCGACTGACAGAAGCAAATGTCTTTAATTGCAGAGTCAACTGACAGAAGTAAATATCTTTAATTGCAGAGTCGACTGACAGAAGCAAATATCTTTAATTGCAGAGTCGACTGGCTGAAGCAAATGTCTTTATTTGCAGAGTCGACTGACAGAAGCAAATGTCTTTAACTGCAGAGTCGACTGACAGAAGCAAATATCTTTAATTGCAGAGTCGACTGACAGAAGCAAATGTCTTTAATTGCAGAGTCGACTGACAGAAGCAAATGTCTTTAATTGCAGAGTCGACTGACAGAAGTAAATATCTTTAATTGCAGAGTCGACTGGCTGAAGCAAATATCTTTAATTGCAGAGTCGACTGACAGAAGTAAATATTTTTAATTGCAGAGTCGACTGACAGAAGCAAATGTCTTTAGTTGCAGAGTCGACTGACAGAAGTAAATATCTTTAATTGCAGAGTCGACTGACAGAAGCAAATATCTTTAATTGCAGAGTCGACTGGCTGAAGCAAATGTCTTTATTTGCAGAGTCGACTGACAGAAGTAAATATCTTTAATTGCAGAGTCGACTGACAGAAGTAAATATCTTTAATTGCAGAGTCGACTGACAGAAGCAAATATCTTTAATTGCAGAGTCGACTGACAGAAGCAAATGTCTTTAATTGCAGAGTCGACTGCAGAAGCAATAGTCTTTAATTGAAGAGTTGACTGACAGAAGCAAATGTCTTTAATTGAAGAGTCGACTGACAGAAGCAAATGTCTTTAATTGAAGAGTTGACTGACAGAAGCAAATATCTTTAATTGAAGAGTTGACTGACATTAGCAAATGTCTTTAATTGAAGAGTTGACTGACAGAAGCAAATGTCTTTAAATGAAGAGTTGACTGACATTAGCAAATGTCTTTAATTGAAGAGTTGACTGACATTAGCAAATATCTTTAATTGAAGATTTGACTGACAGAAGCAAATGTCTTTAATTGAAGAGTTGACTGACATTAGCAAATATCTTTAATTGAAGAGTCGACTGACATTAGCAAATGTCTTTAATTGAAGAGTCGACTGACAGAAGCAAATGTCTTTAATTGCAGAGTCGACTGACAGAAGCAAATATCTTTAATTGAAGAGTCGACTGACAATAGCAAATGTCTTTAATTGCAGAGTCGACTGACAGAAGCAAATGTCTTTAATTGAAGAGTCGACTGACATTAGCAAATGTCTTTAATTGCAGAGTCGACTGACAGAAGCAAATGTCTTTAATTTCAAAGTCGACTGACTGAAGCAAATGTCTTTAATTGCAGAGTCGACTGACAGAAGTAAATATCTTTAATTGCGGAGTCAACTGACAGAAGCAAATGTCTTTAATTGCAGAGTCGACTGACAGAAGCAAAGGTCTTTAATTGCAGAGCCGACTGACAGAAACAAATATCTTTAATTGCAGAGTCAACTGACAGAAGCAAATGTCTTTAATTGCAGAGCCGACTGACAGAAGCAAAGGTCTTTAATTGCAGAGTCGACTGACAGAAGCAAAGGTCTTTAATTGCAGAGTCGACTGACAGAAGCAAATATCTTTAATTGCAGATTCAACTGACAGAAGCAAATGTCTTTAGTTGCAGAGTCGACTGACAGAAGTAAATATCTTTAATTGCAGAGTCGACTGACAGAAGCAAATATCTTTAATTGCAGAGTCAACTGACAGAAGTAAATATCTTTAATTGCAGAGTCGACTGACTGAAGCAAATGTCTTTAATTGCAGAGTCGACTGACAGAAGTAAATATCTTTAATTGCAGAGTCGACTGACAGAAGTAAATATCTTTAATTGCAGAGTCAACTGACAGAAGCAAATATCTTTAATTGCAGAGTCGACTGACAGAAGCAAATATCTTTAATTGCAGAGTCAACTGACAGAAGCAAATGTCTTTAATTGCAGAGTCGACTGACAGAAGCAAAGGTCTTTAATTGCAGAGTCGACTGACAGAAGCAAAGGTCTTTAATTGCAGAGTCGACTGACAGAAGCAAATATCTTTAATTGCAGAGTCAACTGACAGAAGCAAATGTCTTTAATAGCAGAGCCGACTGACAGAAGCAAAGGTCTTTAATTGCAGAGTCGACTGACAGAAGCAAAGGTCTTTAATTACAGAGTCGACTGACAGAAGCAAATATCTTTAATTGCAGAGTCAACTGACAGAAGCAAATGTCTTTAATTGCAGAGTCGACTGACAGAAGCAAAGGTCTTTAATTGCAGAGTCGACTGACAGAAGCAAAGGTCTTTAATTGCAGAGTCGACTGACAGAAGCAAATATCTTTAATTGCAGAGTCAACTGACAGAAGCAAATGTCTTTAATAGCAGAGCCGACTGACAGAAGCAAAGGTCTTTAATTGCAGAGTCGACTGACAGAAGCAAAGGTCTTTAATTGCAGAGTCGACTGACTGAAGCAAATGTCTTTAATTGCAGAGTCGACTGACAGAAGCAAATGTTTTTAATTGAAGAGTTGACTAACATTAGCAAATGCCTTTAATTGAAGAGCCGACTGACAGAAGCAAATGTCTTTAATTGCAGAGTCGACTGACAGAAGTAAATATCTTTAATTGCAGAGTCGACTGACAGAAGCAAATGTCTTTAATTGCAGAGTCGACTGACTGAAGCAAAGGTCTTTAATTGCAGAGTCGACTGACAGAAGCAAATGTCTTTAATTGCAGAGTCAACTGACAGAAGCAAAGGTCTTTAATTGCAGAGTCGACTGACAGAATCAAATGTCTTTAATTGCAGAGTCGACTGACTGAAGCAAAGGTCTTTAATTGCAGAGTCGACTGACAGAAGCAAATATCTTTAATTGAAGAGTCGACTGACTGAAGCAAATGTCTTTAATTGCAGAGTCGACTGACAGAAGTAAATATCTTTAATTGCGGAGTCAACTGACAGAAGCAAATGTCTTTAATTGCAGAGTCGACTGACAGAAGCAAAGGTCTTTAATTGCAGAGCCGACTGACAGAAACAAATATCTTTAATTGCAGAGTCAACTGACAGAAGCAAATGTCTTTAATTGCAGAGCCGACTGACAGAAGCAAAGGTCTTTAATTGCAGAGTCGACTGACAGAAGCAAAGGTCTTTAATTGCAGAGTCGACTGACAGAAGCAAATATCTTTAATTGCAGATTCAACTGACAGAAGCAAATGTCTTTAGTTGCAGAGTCGACTGACAGAAGTAAATATCTTTAATTGCAGAGTCGACTGACAGAAGCAAATATCTTTAATTGCAGAGTCAACTGACAGAAGTAAATATCTTTAATTGCAGAGTCGACTGACTGAAGCAAATGTCTTTAATTGCAGAGTCGACTGACAGAAGTAAATATCTTTAATTGCAGAGTCGACTGACAGAAGTAAATATCTTTAATTGCAGAGTCAACTGACAGAAGCAAATATCTTTAATTGCAGAGTCGACTGACAGAAGCAAATATCTTTAATTGCAGAGTCAACTGACAGAAGCAAATGTCTTTAATTGCAGAGTCGACTGACAGAAGCAAAGGTCTTTAATTGCAGAGTCGACTGACAGAAGCAAAGGTCTTTAATTGCAGAGTCGACTGACAGAAGCAAATATCTTTAATTGCAGAGTCAACTGACAGAAGCAAATGTCTTTAATAGCAGAGCCGACTGACAGAAGCAAAGGTCTTTAATTGCAGAGTCGACTGACAGAAGCAAAGGTCTTTAATTACAGAGTCGACTGACAGAAGCAAATATCTTTAATTGCAGAGTCAACTGACAGAAGCAAATGTCTTTAATTGCAGAGTCGACTGACAGAAGCAAAGGTCTTTAATTGCAGAGTCGACTGACAGAAGCAAAGGTCTTTAATTGCAGAGTCGACTGACAGAAGCAAATATCTTTAATTGCAGAGTCAACTGACAGAAGCAAATGTCTTTAATAGCAGAGCCGACTGACAGAAGCAAAGGTCTTTAATTGCAGAGTCGACTGACAGAAGCAAAGGTCTTTAATTGCAGAGTCGACTGACTGAAGCAAATGTCTTTAATTGCAGAGTCGACTGACAGAAGCAAATGTTTTTAATTGAAGAGTTGACTAACATTAGCAAATGTCTTTAATTGAAGAGCCGACTGACAGAAGCAAATGTCTTTAATTGCAGAGTCGACTGACAGAAGTAAATATCTTTAATTGCAGAGTCGACTGACAGAAGCAAATGTCTTTAATTGCAGAGTCGACTGACTGAAGCAAATGTCTTTAATTGCAGAGTCGACTGACAGAAGCAAATGTCTTTAATTGCAGAGTCAACTGACAGAAGCAAAGGTCTTTAATTGCAGAGTCGACTGACAGAATCAAATGTCTTTAATTGCAGAGTCGACTGACTGAAGCAAAGGTCTTTAATTGCAGAGTCGACTGACAGAAGCAAATATCTTTAATTGCAGAGTCAACTGACAGAAGCAAATGTCTTTAATAGCAGAGCCGAATGACAGAAGCAAATGTCTTTAATTGCAGAGTCGACTGACAGAAGCAAAGGTCTTTAATTGCAGAGTCGACTGACAGAATCAAAGGTCTTTAATTGCAGAGTCGACTGACAGAAGCAAATATCTTTAATTGCAGATTCAACTGACAGAAGCAAATGTCTTTAATTGCAGAGTCGACTGACAGAAGTAAATATCTTTAATTGCAGAGTCGACTGACAGAAGCAAATATCTTTAATTGCAGAGTCGACTGACTGAAGCAAATGTCTTTAATTGCAGAGTCGACTGACAGAAGCAAATGTCTTTAATTGAAGAGTTGACTGACATTAGCAAATATCTTTAATTGAAGAGTCGACTGACAGAAGCAAATGTCTTTAATTGCAGAGTCGACTGACAGAAGTAAATATCTTTAAGTGAAGAGTCGACTGACAGAAGCAAATATCTTTAATTGAAGAGTCGACTGACAGAAGCAATTATCTTTAATTGAAGAGTCGACTGACAGAAGCAAATGTCTTTAATTGCAGAATCGACTGACAGAAGCAAATATCTTTAATTGAAGAGTCGACTGACATTAGCAAATATCTTTAATTGAAGAGTCGACTGACAGAAGCAAATGTCTTTAATTGAAGAGTTGACTGACATTAGCAAATATCTTTAATTGAAGAGTCGACTGACAGAAGCAAATGTCTTTAATTGAAGAGTTGACTGACATTAGCAAATATCTTTAATTGAAGAGTCTACTGACAGTAGCAAATGTCTTTAATTGAAGAGTCGACTGACAGAAGCAAATGTCTTTAATTGAAGAGTTGACTGGCATTAGCAAATATCTTTAATTGAAGAGTCGACTGACAGAAGCAAATGTCTTTAATTGAAGAGTTGACTGACATTAGCAAATGTCTTTAATTGAAGAGTTGACTGACAGAAGCAAATGTCTTTAATTGAAGAGTTGACTGACATTAGCAAATATCTTTAATTGAAGAGTCGACTGACAGAAGCAAATGTCTTTAATTGAAGAGTTGACTGACATTAGCAAATATCTTTAATTGAAGAGTCGTCTGACATTAGCAAATGTCTTTAATTGAAGAGTCGACTGACAGAAGCAAATGTCTTTAATTGAAGAGTTGACTGACGGAAGCAAATGTCTTTAATTGAAGAGTTGACTGACATTAGCAAATGTCTTTAATTGAAGAGTTGACTGACAGAAGCAAATGTCTTTAATTGAAGAGTTGACTGACATCAAATGTCTTTAATTGAAGAGTTGACTGACATTAGCAAATATCTTTAATTGAAGAGTCGACTGACAGAAGCAAATGTCTTTAATTGAAGAGTTGACTGACAGTAGCAAATGTTTTTAATTGAAGAGTTGACTGACATTAGCAAATATCTTTAATTGAAGAGTTGACTGACAGAAGCAATAGTCTTTAATTGAAGAGTTGACTGACATTAGCAAATGTCTTTAATTGAAGAGTCGACTGACAGAAGCAAATGTCTTTAATTGAAGAGTTGACTGACAGAAGCAAATATCTTTAATTGAAGAGTTGACTGACATTAGCAAATGTCTTTAATTGAAGAGTTGACTGACAGAAGCAAATGTCTTTAATTGAAGAGTTGACTGACATTAGCAAATGTCTTTAATTGAAGAGTTGACTGACATTAGCAAATATCTTTAATTGAAGAGTCGACTGACAGAAGCAAATGTCTTTAATTGAAGAGTTGACTGACATTAGCACATATCTTTAATTGAAGAGTCGACTGACATTAGCAAATGTCTTTAATTGAAGAGTCGACTGACAGAAGCAAATGTCTTTAATTGCAGAGTCGACTGACAGAAGTAAATATCTTTAATTGAAGAGTCGACTGACAGAAGCAAATATCTTTAATTGAAGAGTCGACTGACAGAAGCAAATATCTTTAATTGAAGAGTCGACTGACAGACGCAAATGTCTTTAATTGCAGAGTCGACTGACAGAAGCAAATATCTTTAATTGAAGAGTCGACTGACATTAGCAAATGTCTTTAATTGCAGAGTCGACTGACAGAAGCAAATGTCTTTAATTGAAGAGTCGACTGACATTAGCAAATGTCTTTAATTGCAGAGTCGACTGACAGAAGCAAATGTCTTTAATTTCAAAGTCGACTGACTGAAGCAAATGTCTTTAATTGCAGAGTCGACTGACAGAAGTAAATATCTTTAATTGCGGAGTCAACTGACAGAAGCAAATGTCTTTAATTGCAGAGTCGACTGACAGAAGCAAAGGTCTTTAATTGCAGAGCCGACTGACAGAAACAAATATCTTTAATTGCAGATTCAACCGACAGAAGCAAATGTCTTTAGTTGCAGAGTCGACTGACAGAAGTAAATATCTTTAATTGCAGAGTCGACTGACAGAAGCAAATATCTTTAATTGCAGAGTCAACTGACAGAAGTAAATATCTTTAATTGCAGAGTCGACTGACAGAAGCAAATGTCTTTAATTGCAGAGTCGACTGACAGAAGCAAATGTCTTTATTTGCAGAGTCGACTGACAGAAGCAAATATCTTTAGTTGCAGAGTCGACTGACAGAAGTAAATATCTTTAATTGCAGAGTCGACTGACAGAAGTAAATATCTTTAATTGCAGAGTCGACTGACAGAAGTAAATATCTTTAATTGCAGAGTCGACTGACAGAAGCAAATGTCTTTAATTGCAGAGTCGACTGACAGAAGCAAATGTCTTTATTTGCAGAGTCGACTGACAGAAGCAAATATCTTTAGTTGCAGAGTCGACTGACAGAAGTAAATATCTTTAATTGCAGAGTCGACTGACAGAAGTAAATATCTTTAATTGAAGAGTTGACTGACAGAAGCAATAGTCTTTAATTGAAGAGTTGACTGACATTAGCAAATGTCTTTAATTGAAGAGTCGACTGACAGAAGCAAATGTCTTTAATTGAAGAGTTGACTGACAGAAGCAAATATCTTTAATTGAAGAGTTGACTGACATTAGCAAATGTCTTTAATTGCAGAGTTGACTGACAGAAGCAAATGTCTTTAATTGAAGAGTTGACTGACATTAGCAAATGTCTTTAATTGAAGAGTTGACTGACATTAGCAAATATCTTTAATTGAAGAGTCGACTGACAGAAGCAAATGTCTTTAATTGAAGAGTTGACTGACATTAGCACATATCTTTAATTGAAGAGTCGACTGACATTAGCAAATGTCTTTAATTGAAGAGTCGACTGACAGAAGCAAATGCCTTTAATTGCAGAGTCGACTGACAGAAGTAAATATCTTTAATTGAAGAGTCGACTGACAGAAGCAAATATCTTTAATTGAAGAGTCGACTGACAGAAGCAAATATCTTTAATTGAAGAGTCGACTGACAGACGCAAATGTCTTTAATTGCAGAGTCGACTGACAGAAGCAAATATCTTTAATTGAAGAGTCGACTGACATTAGCAAATGTCTTTAATTGCAGAGTCGACTGACAGAAGCAAATGTCTTTAATTGAAGAGTCGACTGACATTAGCAAATGTCTTTAATTGCAGAGTCGACTGACAGAAGCAAATGTCTTTAATTTCAAAGTCGACTGACTGAAGCAAATGTCTTTAATTGCAGAGTCGACTGACAGAAGTAAATATCTTTAATTGCGGAGTCAACTGACAGAAGCAAATGTCTTTAATTGCAGAGTCGACTGACAGAAGCAAAGGTCTTTAATTGCAGAGCCGACTGACAGAAACAAATATCTTTAATTGCAGAGTCAACTGACAGAAGCAAATGTCTTTAATTGCAGAGCCGACTGACAGAAGCAAAGGTCTTTAATTGCAGAGTCGACTGACAGAAGCAAAGGTCTTTAATTGCAGAGTCGACTGACAGAAGCAAATATCTTTAATTGCAGATTCAACCGACGGAAGCAAATGTCTTTAGTTGCAGAGTCGACTGACAGAAGTAAATATCTGTAATTGCAGAGTCGACTGACAGAAGCAAATATCTTTAATTGCAGAGTCAACTGACAGAAGTAAATATCTTTAATTGCAGAGTCGACTGACAGAAGCAAATGTCTTTAATTGCAGAGTCGACTGACAGAAGCAAATATCTTTAATTGAAGAGTCGACTGACAGACGCAAATGTCTTTAATTGCAGAGTCGACTGACAGAAGCAAATATCTTTAATTGAAGAGTCGACTGACATTAGCAAATGTCTTTAATTGCAGAGTCGACTGACAGAAGCAAATGTCTTTAATTGAAGAGTCGACTGACATTAGCAAATGTCTTTAATTGCAGAGTCGACTGACAGAAGCAAATGTCTTTAATTTCAAAGTCGACTGACTGAAGCAAATGTCTTTAATTGCAGAGTCGACTGACAGAAGTAAATATCTTTAATTGCGGAGTCAACTGACAGAAGCAAATGTCTTTAATTGCAGAGTCGACTGACAGAAGCAAAGGTCTTTAATTGCAGAGCCGACTGACAGAAACAAATATCTTTAATTGCAGAGTCAACTGACAGAAGCAAATGTCTTTAATTGCAGAGCCGACTGACAGAAGCAAAGGTCTTTAATTGCAGAGTCGACTGACAGAAGCAAAGGTCTTTAATTGCAGAGTCGACTGACAGAAGCAAATATCTTTAATTGCAGATTCAACCGACGGAAGCAAATGTCTTTAGTTGCAGAGTCGACTGACAGAAGTAAATATCTTTAATTGCAGAGTCGACTGACAGAAGCAAATATCTTTAATTGCAGAGTCAACTGACAGAAGTAAATATCTTTAATTGCAGAGTCGACTGACAGAAGCAAATGTCTTTAATTGCAGAGTCGACTGACAGAAGCAAATGTCTTTATTTGCAGAGTCGACTGACAGAAGCAAATATCTTTAGTTGCAGAGTCGACTGACAGAAGTAAATATCTTTAATTGCAGAGTCGACTGACAGAAGTAAATATCTTTAATTGCAGAGTCGACTGACAGAAGCAAATATCTTTAATTGCAGAGTCGACTGACAGAAGCAAATGTCTTTAATTGCAGAGTCGACTGCAGAAGCAAATGTCTTTAATTGCAGAGTCGACTGACAGAAGCAAATGTCTTTAATTGCAGAGTCGACTGACAGAAGCAAATATCTTTAATTGCAGAGTCGACTGACAGAAGCAAATGTCTTTAATTGCAGAGTCGACTGACAGAAGCAAATGTCTTCAATTGCAGAGTCGACTGACAGAAGCAAATGTCTTTAATTGCAGAGTCAACTGACAGAAGTAAATATCTTTAATTGCAGAGTCGACTGACAGAAGCAAATATCTTTAATTGCAGAGTCGACTGGCTGAAGCAAATGTCTTTATTTGCAGAGTCGACTGACAGAAGCAAATGTCTTTAACTGCAGAGTCGACTGACAGAAGCAAATATCTTTAATTGCAGAGTCGACTGACAGAAGCAAATGTCTTTAATTGCAGAGTCGACTGACAGAAGCAAATGTCTTTAATTGCAGAGTCGACTGACAGAAGTAAATATCTTTAATTGCAGAGTCGACTGGCTGAAGCAAATATCTTTAATTGCAGAGTCGACTGGCTGAAGCAAATGTCTTTAGTTGCAGAGTCGACTGACAGAAGTAAATATCTTTAATTGCAGAGTCGACTGACAGAAGTAAATATCTTTAATTGCAGAGTCGACTGACAGAAGCAAATGTCTTTAGTTGCAGAGTCGACTGACAGAAGCAAAGGTCTTTAGTTGCAGAGTCGACTGACAGAAGTAAATATCTTTAATTGCAGAGTCGACTGACAGAAGTAAATATCTTTAGTTGCAGAGTCGACTGACAGAAGCAAAGGTCTTTAATTGCAGAGTCGACTGACAGAAGCAAATATCTTTAATTGCAGAGTCGACTGACAGAAGCAAAGGCCTTTAATTGCAGAGTCGACTGACAGAAGCAAATATCTTTAATTGCAGAGTCGACTGACAGAAGTAAATATCTTTAATTGCAGAGTCGACTGACAGAAGCAAATGTCTTTAGTTGCAGAGTCGACTGACAGAAGTAAATATCTTTAATTGCAGAGTCGACTGACAGAAGCAAATATCTTTAATTGCAGAGTCGACTGGCTGAAGCAAATGTCTTTATTTGCAGAGTCGACTGACAGAAGCAAATGTCTTTAATTGCAGAGTCGACTGACAGAAGTAAATATCTTTAATTGCAGAGTCGACTGACAGAAGCAAATATCTTTCATTGCAGAGTCGACTGGCTGAAGCAAATGTCTTTATTTGCAGAGTCGACTGACAGAAGTAAATATCTTTAATTGCAGAGTCGACTGACAGAAGTAAATATCTTTAATTGCAGAGTCGACTGACAGAAGCAAATATCTTTAATTGCAGAGTCGACTGACAGAAGCAAATGTCTTTAATTGCAGAGTCGACTGCAGAAGCAAATGTCTTTAATTGCAGAGTCGACTGACAGAAGCAAATGTCTTTAATTGCAGAGTCGACTGACAGAAGCAAATGTCTTTAATTGCAGAGTCGACTGACAGAAGCAAATGTCTTTAATTGCAGAGTCGACTGACAGAAGCATATGTCTTTAATTGCAGAGTCGACTGACAGAAGCAAATGTCTTTAATTGCAGAGTCAACTGGCTGAAGCAAATGTCTTTAATTGCAGAGTCGACTGACAGAAGTAAATATCTTTAATTGCAGAGTCGACTGACAGAAGCAAATATCTTTAATTGCAGAGTCGACTGGCTGAAGCAAATGTCTTTAATTGCAGAGTCGACTGACAGAAGCAAATGTCTTTAATTGAAGAGTCGACTGACAGAAGCAAATGTCTTTAATTGCAGAGTCGACTGACAGAAGTAAATATCTTTAATTGCAGAGTCGACTGACAGGAGCAAGTATCTTTAATTGAATAGTCGACTGACATTAGCAAATGTCTTTAATTGCAGAGTCGACTGACAGAAGCAAATGTCTTTAATTACAGAGTCGACTGACAGAAGTAATTATCTTTAATTGCAGAGTCGACTGACAGAAGCAAATGTCTTTAATTGCAGAGTCGACTGACAGAAGTAAATATCTTTAATTGCAGAGTCGACTGACAGAAGCAAATGTCTTTAATTGCAGAGTCGACTGACAGAAGCAAATGTCTTTAATTTCAAAGTCGACTGACTGAAGCAAATGTCTTTAATTGCAGATTCGACTGACAGAAGTAAATATCTTTAATTGCAGAGTCGACTGACAGAAGCAAAGGCCTTTAATTGCAGAGTCGACTGACAGAAGCAAATATCTTTAATTGCAGAGTCGACTGACAGAAGTAAATATCTTTAATTGCAGAGTCGACTGACAGAAGCAAATGTCTTTAGTTGCAGAGTCGACTGACAGAAGTAAATATCTTTAATTGCAGAGTCGACTGACAGAAGCAAATATCTTTAATTGCAGAGTCGACTGGCTGAAGCAAATGTCTTTATTTGCAGAGTCGACTGACAGAAGCAAATGTCTTTAATTGCAGAGTCGACTGACAGAAGTAAATATCTTTAATTGCAGAGTCGACTGACAGAAGCAAATATCTTTCATTGCAGAGTCGACTGGCTGAAGCAAATGTCTTTATTTGCAGAGTCGACTGACAGAAGTAAATATCTTTAATTGCAGAGTCGACTGACAGAAGTAAATATCTTTAATTGCAGAGTCGACTGACAGAAGCAAATGTCTTTAATTGCAGAGTCGACTGCAGAAGCAAATGTCTTTAATTGCAGAGTCGACTGACAGAAGCAAATGTCTTTAATTGCAGAGTCGACTGACAGAAGCAAATGTCTTTAATTGCAGAGTCGACTGACAGAAGCAAATGTCTTTAATTGCAGAGTCGACTGACAGAAGCATATGTCTTTAATTGCAGAGTCGACTGACAGAAGCAAATGTCTTTAATTGCAGAGTCAACTGGCTGAAGCAAATGTCTTTAATTGCAGAGTCGACTGACAGAAGTAAATATCTTTAATTGCAGAGTCGACTGACAGAAGCAAATATCTTTAATTGCAGAGTCGACTGGCTGAAGCAAATGTCTTTAATTGCAGAGTCGACTGACATTAGCAAATGTCTTTAATTGAAGAGTCGACTGACAGAAGCAAATGTCTTTAATTGCAGAGTCGACTGACAGAAGTAAATATCTTTAATTGCAGAGTCGACTGACAGGAGCAAGTATCTTTAATTGAATAGTCGACTGACATTAGCAAATGTCTTTAATTGCAGAGTCGACTGACAGAAGCAAATGTCTTTAATTACAGAGTCGACTGACAGAAGTAATTATCTTTAATTGCAGAGTCGACTGACAGAAGCAAATGTCTTTAATTGCAGAGTCGACTGACAGAAGTAAATATCTTTAATTGCAGAGTCGACTGACAGAAGCAAATGTCTTTAATTGCAGAGTCGACTGACAGAAGCAAATGTCTTTAATTTCAAAGTCGACTGACTGAAGCAAATGTCTTTAATTGCAGATTCGACTGACAGAAGTAAATATCTTTAATTGCAGAGTCGACTGACTGAAGCAAAGGTCTTTAATTGCAGAGTCGACTGACATTAGCAAATGTCTTTAATTGCAGAGTCGACTGACAGAAGTAAATATCTTTAATTGCAGAGTCGACTGACAGAAGCAAATGTCTTTAATTTCAAAGTCGACTGACTGAAGCAAATGTCTTTAATTGCAGAGTCGACTGACAGAAGTAAATATCTTTAATTGCAGAGTCGACTGACAGAAGCAAATGTCTTTAATTGCAGAGTCGACTGACAGAAGTAAATATCTTTAATTGCAGAGTCGACTAACAGAAGCAAATGTCTTTAATTGCAGAGTCGACTGACAGAAGCAAATGTCTTTAATTGAAGAGTCGACTGACATTAGCAAATGTCTTTAATTGCAGAGTCGACTGACTGAAGCAAATGTCTTTAATTGCAGAGTCGACTGACAGAAGTAAATATCTTTAATTACAGAGTCGACTGACAGAAGTAAATATCTTTAATTGCAGAGTCGACTGACAGAAGCAAAGGTCTTTAATTGCAGAGTCGACTGACAGAAGTAAATGTTTTAATTGCAGAGTCGACTGACAGAAGTAAATATCTTTAATTGCAGAGTCGACTGACAGAAGCAAATGTCTTTAATTGCAGAGTCGACTGACAGAAGCAAATATCTTTAATTGCAGAGTCGACTGACAGAAGTAAATATCTTTAATTGCAGAGTCGACTGACAGAAGTAAATATCTTTAACTGCAGAGTCGACTGACAGAAGCAAATATCTTTAATTGCAGAGTCGACTGACAGAAGCAAATATCTTTAACTGCAGAGTCGACTGACAGAAGCAAATATCTTTAAATGCAGAGTCGACTGACAGAAGCAAATATCTTTAACTGCAGAGTCGACTGACAGAAGCAAATATCTTTAACTGCAGAGTCGACTGACAGAAGCAAATATCTTTAACTGCAGAGTCGACTGACAGAAGCAAATATCTTTAATTGCAGAGTCGACTGACAGAAGCAAATATCTTTAACTGCAGAGTCGACTGACAGAAGTAAATATCTTTAATTGCAGAGTCGACTGACAGAATTAAATATCTTTAACTGCAGAGTCGACTGACAGAAGCAAATATCTTTAGTTGCAGAGTCGACTGACAGAAGCAAATATCTTTAATTGAAGAGTCGACTGACATTAGCAAATGTCTTTAATTGAAGAGTCGACTGACAGAAGCAAATGTCTTTAATTGCAGAGTCGACTGACAGAAGTAAATATCTTTAATTGCAGAGTCGACTGACAGAAGCAAATATCTTTAATTGCAGAGTCGACTGACAGAAGCTAATGTCTTTAATTGCAGAGTCGACTGACAGAAGCAAATATCTTTAATTGCAGAGTCGACTGACAGAAGCAAATATCTTTAATTGGGCAGTAATTTGTGTATATTGTACAACTCAAGTTCAAATGAAACAAAACTTTTCTAGAAGGAAGGAAATTAGACACGAATAAATTTAGACCAGTGGAGAAGTGTTCTGCATTAGTGAGATATTAACACCGACAGCTACAAGTCCAGACACAGACAAATTGAGCTTAATTCTGCTCCAATGTCTCTTTGCTCACCGAATATAACTAACATTTAACACTTCTTTATCAAGTTGCAACTTAATTAGTCAGTTCTTAGTCGAGTATTGTCTACAACTAATTTACGTATTGAAGTTGATTATATCCAATCGAAATACAACTCTGCTTAAAGAAAGTGCTTTCATCTTATAATGTAGATTAAGTATCAATTGCACGTAAAAAATAACGAGGTCAAGTTATACCAAAATGTAGTTAGCATTTCGGACACGAGCGATAAATGAGGACAAATACAGGTTTGGAAAGTCTGTATTATGGACGACACTGATACAGCGTCCATTTTAAATAAAAGACTTTAATCACTCTTCGTAACTTTAAAAAACTTTGATGCGTTTCCTAAAATATAATCTACAATTGCGGTTACAATAGAATTAAGACAAATGTATTAATAGCTTTTGCATCATATTCCAATGGGTTAACATCGGATCTATAAAGAAACTTTTTATAACTCAAAGACCTACGTGATGTGATTTCATCACAGGATTAGAACAGTAGTTTAGACAAACATGGCGAGATCTTAAAGTATGTAAGGGAGGTGGAAGGTACATATAGTTAAGTGTGTGTGTGTGTGTGTGTGTGTATGTTTGTGTGTGTGTGTGTTTGTTTGTGTGTGTGTGTGTGTGTGTTTGTGTGTGTGTGTGTGTGTATGTGTGTGAGTGTGTATGTGTGTGTGTGTGTGTGTGTGTGTGTGTGTGTGTGTGTGTGTGTGTGTGTGTGTGTGTATGTGTGTGAGTGTGTATGTGTGTGTGTGTGTGTGTGTGTGTGTGTGTGTGTGTGTGTGTGTGTGTGTGTGTGTGTGTGTGTGTGTGTGTGAGTGTGTGTATGTGTGTGTGTGTGTGTGTGTGTGTGTTTGTGTGTGTGTGTGTGTGTGTGTGTGTGCGTGCGTGCGTGTTAATAATTTAGTATCCGTAATTGTATAACACAGTAATTTAAATATTATGTAGATTCTGTTCTCTAGTAAAACCTGTTTTGGCGTAAAACTAATATAGGCAACAGATATCAGGTAACAGCATTAAATAAATACACTCTGTAATTAAATACAAAGTACAATAGACACAAAATGTTAAAAAAAAAACACTACTTCTTATATTTAAAATTTGAATTGTGTAAATAATGTCCGTTCCTCACCGTGCCATTTCTCGTCTTGCGGTGATGAACTCTTTCCAACATCTTTCTTTTCTCCTTATGCACAATGATTCTGTGCGTACTTTGTTGATCATTGGTACCCCTAAAGGAAAACGTTCGGGAGATCGTGATGGCCAAGCTATGTAATTATGGCCAGTTCTAGGAGATCATTTATTTTGCCCCTTTTATCTACTAGCCTAACCATATTTACAAAAGGCGTAACAAGTAGACATGTCTTTGTAACCCTAACAGAGAGTAGGTCAACATCAATTACCCCACTAGTGCTTGCTATGCCCCCTATCTATTTCTTTGATAAGGGGTTTTATGTTACTTCCCTTCTTCACAGTCACTTCTTATTGCTATACTATTCAAACGGTCTATTATACCACTCAAACGGGAAAAGGGCCTACAACACAGAAAAATCGATAAAATTGTTCGTCGTGCCTCGATGCATTTGAAAGAATATATTATTGTAAGTAATAATTTTAGTCTATTTAAGTAGTAATTGGGGTAAATTATCTTAGAAATTGTTATGCCCATTTTTCTTCAAAATGTTGTTTACCCAAGTTACGGTACTTTTTTATTATTCTGAAACTTTTCCCTAAATTCTCCCTGCGTTTAAATCATATGCTCCTGTTACTTGTATGATAATATTATAGCAGACTTATAATAAGTTATAAGGTCTTGTAAAGATTACGAGCTGCAATCATCAGTGAGGTTTTGGCACTAATTGTAAACATGTACCTGATATCCAATTATTGTAAGAAAAATGTAATGTCTTTTTATAAAGGTTTTTACATTTTAAACATAAAAAATTGGAAAATTATATCCCTGAGCTTCTTATAAAAAGTATATCAAATCGAAATCCTTTTAAATTGAAAATATCCTCAACGAGTGGACATTCAGATGGGTTTAGGGTCAATCTGCTGAGTGCTGTGGGATTGCTTACACATCTACATCTTGCTTGTCGATATTCATTGTTTATACATTCTATTGATTCGTGTCAAGGAATGGTCAAAATCAAATTCTGTTTCAAATTTTTTTTTTTTAAATTCCTTTTTCAATATTTCTTAAAAGACAATTCGTTAAAATTATAAATGTGATGCATGTAAAGCCTTTAACAGTGGGCACTATATACACGCTACAATTATCGATGAATAAATAAGTATTATTTTTCTACCCAAATGTAAACTTAGGGTAAGAAAAGATAATAATTGAATTACATTAATTATAAATAAATTAATTTCTCATTTGCTCTTCAATGATAGTTTCAATTATCAGTGAGTTTCACTTTGGGCTTATAATTTATATGTAGTTATAGGTTATAGTTTAGATTTCGTGTAGTTATATATATGACAGTGAATTTTTCATTAAAACATGCTTGTGGAAATCAATTAATGGTTGTCAATCTAATTAGTAATAAGTGTGATAATTCTATTTGCATTAACGCATGTGACCCGGATTATAAAAATCGAGGCTTGTACTGCGTGGAACGTGAATCTGAACACGGATAATCGAAAAATCGGATAACACGGACTCAGAGCAGAACGTACCGTAAAATGGTGAAATGATTGAAAACCCCATAGATATGAAACAAGGCATCTACTATAGAATATAATACACTGTATGCGCCAACATAAACAGTACTGAAACTAAATCAGCTGTTTCCCAGTTGAAACAAGTTTTTTTTACTCGGCTCACTCTCCCGGTCTTACGCCGCCTTCCTACGTCTGGGGAATGGTGAAGGAGAAGATATTCCGCGATGACGTACCAACCACCATCGTCGTACAGGAAAACATAACCATGTGTATAACGAGCGTGAAACAAACCCTCCTCACCAAATTAAAGAAAAACCTTCAAGAACGGTCCTCAAGTTGAACGGAGATCATGTAGAACATGTTTATAACCGTTTCTAACCGATTTAGCTTATTTTTACTTGCATGTGTTTGTAAAACTATTTAAATAAAATCAAATAAATAAAGTCTGACAGTTGTTTCAGTACTGTTTATTTTGGCGCATACGATGTTATGAAATGGAAAACATTAGACAGATAAAAAATAAAAAGGGCATAACAAAATTGAAAACGTACTGTTACTTATTTGCTATAAGGTCTCACAAGAAAAAAAACGTAAACACACTGTATATTTTTATACTACTTCGGATAACCGGGAATTCGGTTAGACAGGGCTGGGATAATCGAGCAATACTGTACATGGTTATGTTGCGTATATTACCATACAGGGTACAAGGTTCATATATTTACAAAAGCCATCTTATTTGCCCGATTTCTACTACCGTTGCAACACTTTCGTAATAGATTGGGTTTGTCAATTTAAATCTATTCATAACGTACGTTTTAACCTTTGAATTTTAAATTAAAATCATTGAGTTAATTTTGAGAAATATATTTTACCTAAATTTTAATGAAGTTTTCATAAATTTATATTGGAAATTTGACTTTCTAAAAACATTCATAGCATGTTGCAATTTGTTGCAACCCAAGAACGACTGTACGTCTAGATCCGTCCCACAACCAATTTGTACTAACAAATTACTCAAACATGTATTTATTTTTTATTCAATTCCTTCTTTTAGCTCATACTCTATTAAACAATATATTTTGTACAAAGTTTCAATCGTTTATAAAATACGTTTTTATTCATCCAATTAAGTTTAAATACATTTATTTTATTTAACCTTTAGTGCATGGCAATCGATGCTAATACATTTGAAATATTTACCCATTAATTAAAATTTTAAAAAGCTAATGTCTCAGTCAGATTTGAACTGAATGACTACATGTTTAAAATCCAAAACTCAGCCACTGAGCCAACATTTCCATTGATAGGAACGTATTACTTGAAGATGTAAGTAAATTTATAAGAGAAAAGATCCTTGTAATGAAGTGACACAAGAGATGGATAGAATGAGAAATTATAGACTATCATCAGCTTCATAAATTATAACCGAAAAAAAAACAAAGAAAATAATTAGTAACAAACAAAAATAATAGTCAAACACCATATACTGAGTAAATAAAATGGAAAATTGCAAGGAAATTCGCTTAATATTTTGGCACTTAAAGCAGTAGGAATCTACTTAAATCTTTTTTGTTCATTACTTGTTTTCTTTTATCGAACCTAAAATCTTCATAAGGATCTTATACAATCTGTCAGCGTTGAATGAAAGTCGCATTTAGAAAAAACAATTTTACAATAAAGATATTAAATGCTAAAGTTAATTACCGCCATTATGGTTACTTTATTCCGTACCTTTGGAACTTAATTAATTTGCGCGATTTCTGGCTCTTCCTCGAGTAGAAAGTAATTGTATTTTGATCAATCAAGGACGGCAACGCGCAATCAGCTGTAATTCTATTTGCAACCGAAAGCGCCTGCACTGAGGCAACCATCCACAGTCTGACTTAGTTCTAACCACAGTTTTACAACCAGGCAACCTGATTGCAGACTGTAGGCGGGAGAGAGCGCTCCTGTCATTGGCATTGGCTACTAAATGCCGACTTTTGTTTTCAGTTTAACTTTAAACGCTTTTTACTTAAGCGATCAAAACATCAATTACGTTTAGTGGGGAATTAAAGTTTCCAACTTTGTTTTACGTAAAACAAAGTATCGAACAAAGCGTTGCCTGGAA
Organism: Prosapia bicincta; assembly: GCA_036971475.1. Taxonomy (NCBI): domain Eukaryota; kingdom Metazoa; phylum Arthropoda; class Insecta; order Hemiptera; family Cercopidae; genus Prosapia; species Prosapia bicincta. The sequence goes on along the minus strand of JBAIZL010000001.1, from coordinate 224,204,947 downwards.
AAGGGAATTTTAAGGAGGGGAAACAAGTTAGTCTTTTAAATTTGTTTACTAAACTGATCGTCTTACTTAAGGAATTAGATTTCGAAATACGAACAATACAAAATTTTGATACACGCACACACACACACACACACACAAACGTCACTATAAATAGGTGGAAGCTAATAAGAAATATGTCTTATATAAATTACTGTAAATTTTGCCAACAGAAAATATTACTTTAATCAACTCTAATTTATTAATGGTGCTTGAAATAAAATTAAAAGAGTAATAGGAATTTTCAGTGGTGCCTGGGGGTTCGGGTATCCACGGACATCAGGTAGTCAGTCTAATATATAGTTTCAGGGTTTTTTGGTATTTTAGTGAGTAAATATAGGAATTTAAAATATCTATAACTGGAACAAAATAGCAGAGAAGAGAAAATACTGTGTCAGTATCAAAAATGTTTCTAGTCACTAAATTCTTGTAAAAGCACAAGATATTGTTTGTAAAATTTATCATTTTACCATTTTAAACTTTTATATTCTTTTTTAAACTCTTATAATTCACACTCATATATATATATATATATATATAAGTCAAAAAATACAAATACAAGAATTATAATTGAATTTACTATTCAAAGCTTTTTGTTGGCTTACAGTACCAACATCATCAGGAATATTAAACAATTAAAATTAACATATGTGCAAATTAGATCAAATAAATAGCTATGCCAAATCAATTACAATGTTGTTAAAAATTTTTTTATTTTGTTGCCCTAACATTGCAAACACTGAATATAGTATCAAATTTAGATTTTACTTGTATTTGTTCATTTATCAACTCATTATTAGTATTATATTTATGAATTTAAATTTAAATACATATATTTAAACATATATATATATATATATATATATATATATATATATATATATATATATATATATATATATATATATATATATATATATATATGTTTTATAATATGAAATATATAAATATATATTAAATTTTTTTTCAAATTTTCAATCGGTAATAAAATAAGTTTTTTCATCCACTCAAGTTGAATGCCGTTTTTCCAAATAATATTTCATTACTTCAATTGAATAAATTAATTTTAATAATTAATTCGCTTTCTATTTTACCACCTAATATTGTGATTTTTTAATATTTTGTATATACATAAATTTATTAACTGTTTTTATTTATTAAAAAAAAAAACAAAAATAAAAGTTTCCTTACCTGACAAAATCAGGAATTTACTTTATATGAAAATGTTTATATGACTTCAATTCTTATGAACGTTTTTATAACTAAATTCACTAAAAATATTCATTTCTAACATTTAAACAATTTTTGACTTTATGAAATTTTTATTTTTGGTAAAAAAATTGTTTCTTCTAATCTTTTGGGAACTCCTTTAGTTATTCACTGACAATTTTGAAAATAATTTTAAAATTTCATTTTCAAATATCTGACTCGGCGATACTTCTACTTCAATAAATAATAACAATAATAAAAACAACAAAACAAATAAATATTACCATTATAAAATATCAAAACAAACAGGAAATGTACAATCCAACAGTCAGTAGTACTTTCCTGTTCAACAAGTTACTTTACCTGATGATTAAAGTTAGTAAACATTAATAAAAGTAGTTATTCATAACAGAATTTAGTTACTGTAAAACCTTCTTAGTAGGTGTTATTAATCCGCACCTCCTACTGGATGTATGTATTGAAGAGGTGAGTGTTGTCAATGGTGTGATGTTAGACTGGGGTACCACGAGAGTCTCTAAACCCGTTCTAGTAGGTGCTACTAGTTTGTAGCCTTTTTACGGAAGTGTTTATTGTAGACGTAAGTGTTTTCAGTGGTATAATGTTAGAATAGAAACAATTAGTACTTTTTTGGAATATATGGGACATTTCATTTGAAATTTATTTAAATATTACCTCTAAGAGAAAACTAAAACAGCATCAAACACCAACAGTCCGATGTAAATCCTAAGAGTTAAGTGCCGTATTTTACATTCTTAAATCTTGGAGACAAAATTTTATGGTTTTTGATTTGTTATATACTTTCGTGTCCATACATAAGCAATGACGTATCCTTCTACCGATTCAGACCTATGTCACGTTTTTTAGTAGCTACTCTTTAAAACCTTTAACAATTCGTTTTACCTGTTATTAAAATAACGTTTTATAAAGTACGTCCAGAGTTCGCGTCAGATTGATTAAAACAGTAAATAAATTTACAACGTATATACAAACAATTTCTACGCATTTCTAAAGCTAATAAACAAAGCCTGTTTGTACAAGGCATTGTGTGTTTACAATAAAACATAGGCTTCTGGCAACAGTTGAGGGAAGCGTTTATCAGTTTTGTATTTGCACAGCTGAAACGACTGGCAGACACGCGATCGGTTTATCAAGGTCTCAGTTTGATTAATATGCAACTGAGAATTTCTAATCCAATTAACGGCGTAATCCGTACACACGATCCATGTAAGTTGCCAGACGTGTTGGAAACCCGCGTCGCTTCATGTGCTTTGCGATCCACTTGTTTACATTCGTTCTTTTGAATAAAAACTACAACGCTTGGATAACAACTTTACGTTATTTTCTAACTGCCATCACTTTTTTTACACGTATTACATGGGAACCTTAAAGAGTAATAGACTATTTAGAATCAAAATATTCTTATAATTATACGAGAACTTATATGTTCTCAAACTGTTCTCAAAAACTGCTCTAAAGACTTTACTGAAAAAGAACAAATATGGGTTTTAAAGAGTGAGTCTTCAGCTCGAGAAAAATCTCAAATTTTGTAATTTAAGGAACGTCGTTAGAACAAAGCGATGCTTAGCGGAGTCAGCTGTAAAATTACAGGGACGGCTGGATCTAGATTGACTACAATCAGTTGCTAGATGAAAGAACTTCATAGATGCTATTTAAGATGAAAGTTTCGAAACTAACTGAGTCGATATAGAGTATTAAACCAGGATCAGGTAATTGTAAAGCACTTGGAAGAATTGACATTTCTTGAAGGCGAGATGCCTCTGTTACTTTCGTATAGAATAATTACTTCGTGAAAATAGAGATAAACATTCGTACATTAATATTTAAGTTTATAATACGTAAATAATTAAAAACTAAATTTGGTCGTTTTGTTGCATTCTTAATAAAAATCATAGCTTGTGAGAATATTAATACAAATTAATCCTGTAAAGAATATAAATGGTTTTCATAATAATTAATTCTATGTTTTTTCAAAGGGCAAAATAAGTCATGTATTTGTAGTGTAATATATTAAGACATGTTTCATAGATAGTCACACAATTTACAGTTTTTAAGTCGCGTCATATCCAAAGCCCACCACCCAAAGATGGTCTCAAAGGTCGAAACGTAGGTAATTGTTTTTCATAAATTCCAAAACTGGTTTTCCTGAGAGGTATGAGGAGCAAGCAACAGATTCCCAGCTACGGTTTGGATTTGCAACGCAAAAATTGTCTTATCCTTTATGAACGTACTACGCTAGGGTGAACGGTGCCTACTTTTACTGTATGAGCTCATTGTGTATTTAGGTATAGACACTCATATGGTATATAAAGACTAATGTTTAGTTTAGTACCGTAAAGTTTACCAAGGGTAAAAGTAGCAGATGTAAGAGACTGTCGTACTGCTCCTTAAATTGGCTTTGTTTTATTAAGCATCCTTCAGAATAACGATCTGTGATCACTGTATGTAGTCAAGGGTCTGACTCTTGCAATCCTGAAATAATAAAACCCAAGATAACATCATCAACCAAGCGTTCAGCAGCTCAGAGACTGGGGTAGGGAACGCGTAGTATTCCAGAACTAGGTTTAAGGCCTACAGATAAATGGAGGCCTTGCTTCCAAGGAGGCCTTGCTTCCGAAATCAGTCTTTGAGTCATTGAAGATCTGACTTACGCTCTCCAACGTCGGATGAATACAACAGCTGTTGTGTAAGCGACGAGTCACCTCTTTGTAAATACACCTCCACCCCAGCACAATCGATGGAATAACATCCCCTTTGTATCCTGTGCCAGAGGTTTTAGATCAGATCCCTTATATTTAATTATATATCCTATACTATTTACCAGAGCACCCTAATCCTACCTATATTTACAATCCTTTAGGCTATAATAGTCATTCTAGCTGATCTTCATAAAAATACAATAAAAAAGAGACTAAACATTTTTTATAGACTAAACTACATATGTAAGACTAACAAGGCTCTTGAGCTTATATGAATGGAGCGTCTATCTGGCAATGTGCAGAAAGCAGTTTAGAGTATCCGGTCAGGAAGTGATAAGTAAACAGACCGGAAATAATATGGAGTCGTAGAGAGTCGTATGCCATAAATACAAATGTGAAAGTAATCGAAATGATTGAAAACTCGTGTCTGACTTATGTCAGAGAGTTCTGGACAGAGATAATGTTAATTACAATTTTAAACACTCCATACTTAAAAAGTAAAATATTCAAACTTTAAAACATTTTATTACACCACAAAGACAACTTTCATAATTTACAATGAAAAATGGTTGTAGAAAACGTTGTGAAAGGTCAGACCTTTACGATAAATTGTTTATAGACCACTAAATTGTATAAATGCACTGTGATTTCAACATGTACTACCCAAAATTAAAGTCTATTCTAGTGGATGAAATACTGCAATCTATATAATGAAGTCCATAGTTTCATTTCACTAGTTGCTGTCAGTAGAACCGCACCATTACTATATGAAACGTCTGTGCTACAATTTCTGGCTTTCAATGGTATGTTGTAATTAACCTGTTTCGGTGTTTCGACATCCTGCAGGAAAGGCCATTGTCTGGTTAATTTTAATTTGGTTAAAATTTATAGAATTTTTCAAAATTTCAAAATATACAGTATTTTACTTGCTTTTCTTCACCTGCTCACAAGTTCACCATTGCATAGTTAATACAGTCGTTATTTTGCCTATTCAGCGCCGTGTATTCTATTTCTTAATATGCATTGCGTATAAACATGTTTGATCTTGTTTGTCACTATGTTTGTTGTGTGAATATTGTTTTCCCGATAGTGAATACGCATAGTAAATTTATTATAAACACTCACATATACTCATAAAATCAATTAAATAGCTTTGTACGTGCAGTATAAGCATGAGACGGAACTTATTCAAGTATCACAAATGGGCTAATTCGAGTATCACACATGGAACTCATTTGAGTATTACAAATGGACTAATTCGAGTATCACAAATGGAACTCATTCGAGTATGACAAATGAAACTTATTCGTATATCACAAATGGACTTATTCGAGTATTACAAATGGACTAATTCGAGTATCACAAATGGAACTTATTCGAGTATTACAAATGGAACTCATTCGAATATCACAAATGGAACTTATTCGAGTATCACAAATGGAACTCATTCGTGTATCACAAATGGACTTATTCGAGTATTACAAATGGACTAATTCGAGTATCACAAATGGAACTTATTCGAGTATTACAAATGGACTAATTCGAGTATCACAAATGAAACTTCTTCGAGTATCACAAAAGGTCTTAGGTGAGTATCACAAATGAACCTGTTCGAGTATCACAAATGGACTTATTCGAGTATCACAAATGAAACTTCTTCGAGTATCACAAAAGGTCTTAGGTGAGTATCACAAATGAACCTGTTCGAGTATCACAAATGGACTTATTCGAGTGTTACAAATGGACTAATTCGAGTATCACAAATGGAACTTCTTCGAGTATCACAAAAGGTCTTAGGTGAGTATCATAAATGAACCTGTTCGAGTATCACAAATGGACTTATTCGAGTGTTACAAATGGACTAATTCGAGTATCAAAAATGGAACTTTTCCGAGTATTACAAATAGAACCTATTCGAGTATCACAAATAGAATTTATACATTTCACATTTAGAATTTATTTAGAGTTTACACGCATAAGGATTCTATTAAAAGACACGTTAAAAATGATTCAAAAGATTTTAAGGTGGTAATTGCTGAGGATGTTAGAATAGCTACACCTTTATAGTTGTTATTTCAGGCTCATCCCTTTCTAATGGGGATATCAAAATAAAATTTAACTGCGCAGGATCACGTATATGAAGCTGACCTACTCTCTATCGGTGTATATCTGATACAACTTCTTGTAAAAAGGACGAGGAAGCTTAACTTGTAATAAAAAGGTCTACGAAAATGATCACTGGTACTGGGAAGGGGATTATGGTGGTCATTAACCGAAAATAGATCTGCTTTCATTTTGAGGTGATGAAATTTTAAAAAAAGTAATAGAACAATTTACATGTCCCTACTTCTTAACTATAACATGTCCTTTTCTCTTCTCACCCAGTCCCAGGATTTGAAGGGAAGTTGATATAATTTGTTTAACCTAACCCCAATTAAAAAACAATTCATCAACAATGTGCTAGAAGATACTCAGATACCTGAGGGTAGGTCTGTCTGAGGAATAAACTCCCAAATGAGTGAACCGTGTTCTGCCCTTACCATACTCCTACAGTCCAATTACCCTATCACACCCCTTATTGGAGAACAAGATGTAGCAACGCCAAAGTATAGGGGTCTAAGAGCATCATACATTTTCCTCTTTTAAAAGGCAAGGTAACATTAGTAGTCATATATTAACCTTACCTGTTATCCTTCATCGTTTTCACCCCCCCCCCCATTCAGTGGATTTTGCATCCGTAACACAAAATATCGTTTATTGAAAACATTTTTTGTAAACTATAAAAACCAACATAGTTTTTTGGTTACATTATATTTAATTGTTACCATCACATTAATATTTGAATGAATAGTGTAGCAAAAACATCAAAATGTTACCATTATTTTAAACTCTGTACGTTAAAGTAAATTTTATCTGAAACAAACATTCTGTGTAAAATATATTTACCCCGGAGTCAAATTGCTTCACAGAGTTTCCAAGTACTTTTGCACAACACGAAGGGAAATAGGTCTTTTAATTACATCAGGCGCTTCGAAAGGCGCTCAAGGGCCGAAAGATTCACTTGAACCTTCAAAGTATTTCTATAAATTACAAAATGCCTTTAGTGCAACGTTTCATACGTGTAGTTGCAAGCTGTAGTAGAATGTTCGTATATAAAAGTATTTGCTTGGTACAAAACCTTTCAAGTAACCGTTACAAATAGAAACGGATTGTTATTGGTTTGTACTTTCTACAAACATGTCCGTACTGATGTTTGTATAAACTTTATTTAGAACTAATATTAAGCACAAGCAGATAAACAAATACGTAATTAAATTATTTAAAAATGTGCTTCGGCTACCTCTTACACATAAAATGACTTGATCAAATTATATCTACTGATTAAGTTATTAGGCAATGTGCGATCAGCTGTTACTTCAGGTAAATTCAATTTACAAACATTTTATAAAGCAAATAAGCCCGATATTACGTACATTCATAATTTTTAAAATTATCTATAACTAAAACTTTTATGGGGACAAGTAGTTGAAATATTATACCCTACGAAGGAAATTGAATTAATTTTTAATAAAAAGTAGGATCAAAGTAACGATATAACACTCCTGGACGATGGCATATGCATTTCGTGATCGTGATATATGATAAAAGACTTGACTAAACTCTCTCCCCCGACCTCATACTCTCTCAGGGACACAAGGAGGTTCTGTTCACGCCCGTATGAAAAATGAGGAGGAGAGATATGCAGAAAGAGAAACAGATGAAATATGTCAGGATAAACGACAGGGTATAGTAATCTTCTGGACTGGGAATAGGGCAAGATAAAGGATCGATTAGTGAAAGAACAAGTAGAGTCGATTATTTATAAAAACGTACTAATATAACTAGGCAAAGTTTGACATTTGTATTCGTGTATGTGTTTTAAGAAATTATCAGAAAGCGAGATACCTAACGCTATGCACTAATAATGCCCTGTAATACATAACATGGCTACCTTTGGACTTTTAAAAATTAAAAATTAATTTTTACATGGAAATTTAAAAAAATCTCGATCAAGTAAAAAAGTGCAAGTGAGTTAAAACAATATGAAAAAATAAGGAAAATATTGAATGTTGTAAAATTTTGCACAATTTTACCATTCTTCATTTCGTCTAAAGTACTTGAGTTTATTAGCTTTATTTGTGTTTCTATAAAGAAACAAGTTTTTTAGTTTCCATCCCAAGAGAAGTAAAATTTTTAAATTGTATCATTTAGGTAATTTTTACTGGTAATTTATTATTCTAGATTTTATTTCTTGGGAAAAAAAGCGAAACATTAAGTAATTATGGGACTCCTAAAGATAACAAGGAATATTACAATCACTGAATACCGACATTTCCAACTTTTATTAAATTACATTAAATATTTATAATTCATTGATGTACGTAGGTTGTATCCGCCATATATTTCCACGAATATATTTAAAATTCAAAGAGACAGTAAAACGTACCTAAATGTGTATAAAAGTTTTACTTCCGTATACCAAGGCCTAGTAGGTGACTCATGGAGACCATCGGTGACTGCTAGTAAGGCACGCGTGTGAGTGTGTATGCGCGTCGAGGCGCGAGGATGCTTAACCCTCTAGGGCGCTACCGAGTTGCGAGGAAATATAGTAACAATATTTTTAAAGAGAAAGAGGAATATAAGGCAGAGAGAATAAGCGCATTATATTATTAAGCTATAACTAAAACTAAAAACATCTCCATCTGGGCCACAGTAAAATGGGAGAGAAACGTTTATACAACAGTTAGTAGGATCGAGCTTTACTATGACAACGCCAGTGCTGGCTAGACAGTGACGTCATCACTTGCCGGAGGTCTCATAGATCTTATATATAAGGAGGTCACCTTATATATACAAGCGAGACTTATAGTCGCACAGAAAAACAATAACTAATGGATAGTATTACGTTTCTTTGGACTTCAAATTTTTAAAACAATTATTCAAAGTATTATTTATGTATACGTTCGTTTATAAAAATTTACAAACTTATAACTCATGACAAAAACATAGCGAACTTTATGTTTTTTTATGTGATACGTTTATAAATGTATCCTCACAATTATTTTAAGTTAAATATTACTTTAAATAATCTATTAGCATACTTTATAAAAACATTTTGAGTAAACAATCACGTGCATTTCCCCCCCCCCCCCAATTAGGAAAAGGACCCAAAGAAATTGGTTATAGTAAGAAAATATTCTTATAGATTTATTTTTGAAATGGTTAGACTTTACATTTTCAGGTGGGACAAACGATCTTTTGGAAAATCACAATACAGTAAAAGCGGAGGAGATCTAAATAATTTAAAGGTTACTGAAAAGTCATAGCTACAACAGGATACACTATGAGATAACAATATTGACATAATACATGCATGTAATACCTACAATACACATAATAATATACACACACTTGCACACACACACACACACACACACACACACACACACACACACACACACACACACACACACACACACACACACACACACACACACAAACACATACACACACACACACACACACACACACACACACACACACACACACACACACACACACACACACACACACACATACACACATACACACACATACTATGATCTAATAATAATAATAATATACATTAATATATAGTGCTAAATTTATAGCATAAGACTTATAAATATATAAATTTATATAAATACATATTTAAATATAAACGTGTAAATGTGTATATTATATATATATACATAATTATAAACCACCTAATATATATAGTTCAATTTTAACTGACAGCAACAGTTGCTGGTTAGAAAAACGTTTTTTCTCTGTGAAGAGTAAGGTAAATAAAAGTTACACGTCGCAAGGACCCGGCCGGCCTAGGCAAATCATCACCGTACGGTACAGGAAGCATCTCCTCTCCTCTAAATTCTGCTACGAAGGAATAAGGGATCATCCTTAAATTTAGTAAAGGGAATATAAAAAAAAAAAAATAGGTAGAACCTTTTAAATAAACAGGAAGTTAGGTTTACCTTATTTTTTAAACATAATTTGTAATAAAACTTATCCATTAATTATATATTCTCTTCTCAGATCTAAAAAAACTATCCATTTTGAATGCTAAGTTAGATAAGCATTTACACTTTACACTTGAACCTCGTACAACAGTTCCGGAAAGGACTTATATTTCTGAAACATAGCACTAATAAAGAAAGCACCTGAAACTGTTAGAGACCCCATTATATTAATATCTTAGCAAACTGAGTTCTAGAAAAATAATATGTTGCAAAACTAGATTTACGACATTTAAAAGAACTTAAGAAAATTTGTAATCTGTGAATGAATTTGTTTTAGCATGATACAAAAGGTTATAATTTAGAAAATAATAGAAGGGGGACTAAATAAATTTAAATATAACATCTCCAGAAGTACAAGTGTATTTGCGAAATAGATCCACTTTCCAATATCAGAAAAAAAGAAAAGGGTTACATTGTGAGAATAATGAATTACTATCTGAGGTTAAATGTTTACCAATATAAAGATTTGTTACATCATTATTTCTCCTGAAGATGGTAATACATTTATTGGAGAAAAGCTTTGAAAAAAATAAATAAATTAAGACAAATCTCATACTTGAAATAATTTTATTCAATAATAATCTATATATAGATTATTATATAACTGTTATATAACTCGCTCTTCAACTGTGTTGGGTTCACCTCGTCAATGCTAGATGAGATTCTAGCGAAACGTCGGAACTGCGAATTTATGGACTGCAGAATGAACGGATGTACTCCAGATAATAACTATTCATCATATTTTTCCATCCGTGAAGGAATATATATATATATATATATATATATATATATATATATATATATATATATATATATATAAATATTGCAATATGGATTTTTTGTGTATTAATAAAGAACTAAGTCAAAATAGAAATACAAGAATTATAATTGGATCTACAATTTCAATTATAATTCTTGTATTTGTATTTTGACTTAGTTCTTTATATATATATATATATATATATATATATATATATATATATATATATATATATATATATACATGGACAATAATAATAAATGTTCTCCTCTGAAAGTCCAAAACTTTAACAAAACAGTTTCACTTTGTAACGCACATATTCTAAATTTAGATTCAAACATGGCTTCCGAGCTGTTTGATGTGATGTCTAGGTTACAGGTGGTTTCTATGGAAACGGACTGTGATCTGTCTACCATAAAGTTCGCAGCCGCCTTAACTTATCCCCCCAAGCTCTTCTCCGGTTCGTTATTTTTGTTTAACAATTTGAATTTCTTAGTTTTTTATATTTCTCGCTGGCGGCTCTGCTTTAATAGTCCATTCATGGTTGTAACGCATGTGAATAAACAATTATTTTATCGTAATATAGTCTTAGTAGCAGAGTAGTAATTGTTTACTAGGTAACGAGTAGACGCACTAACAGACCTAGTTCGGGGCGACCGTGTATAGAAAATAGGCAAAATATATGAATTGTAGTGATTTCTAATAATAAAGTCAGGTGCGGTGGCAGTTAATAAAATATAGACTGGATATAAATTTTATTGGTAATTTTAATAGAATGTAAAATATTTTTTAAAAAATAATAATCTTTAGTTAATTAGATTTTACCTAGTAAGAACTATTCACAAAGGTAAAAGTCAAAATAGTTTAACTTGTTGTACGATAACTTGACGATATGTTATTAGTAGCCAAGCACTGAGGAAAGTGGCATCGTCGCCGAAACTAGTCTGTTGTGAACTAGTGTGTTTGTGTAATAAAAACTTAATTTTGGTGAGATTTTGAGTAAACTATTTTGACTTTGTAAATATTAATCTCTTTCAAAGTTTTGTACGTAGTTTAATTGCTAGATAATAACTGAATGTGTAAGTACAACCAATGGCGTTAGTAGAATACTTGTATTATTAGCCATAAGGTATTTTTCAATTATTTATATCAGTTTTCTCTCTCTCTCTCAATAAATAAATAAATATATATATATATATATATATATATATATATTTCTATTGTAAGTAATTTTATCCACCATTACGTGACTTTTATCCACCATAAAATTACTTACAATAGTAATATATTAACTTCATAAAGTCAGTGCAACGGAAAAACAATGGATAACGTAAAATATCAAGAATATATATATATATATATATATATATATATATATATTCAAATACATTTTGCTTACTTTAGAGGATGACACTTGATGTTAATACTGTTTTTTCAAGTATTAATTCATCAATTAATTTTAATGAACATTTTTAGTTTTATATGCAGGAAAAACTCTTCACTAAAGGGGTACAGAATGCAATATAGTTTTTTCGTCCCGTAGCCTTAAAATAAGTGACTACGTATGATTTCATAAAACAGCTGATTTTATGTTATAGGTTACGTGGTAGAACAAGTGTATTAAAAAATTGGTTATTTTACTTTACATATATTGACTATAATTATTTGATAAAACGTAACTAAAATGTTTTTTTACCTAAGTAAGAATTGGGTTTAAAATTTGTTTGTTTATACTGTATTACTTGATAATATGGTGAATGTATATTACTTCTATAAGGTTTTGTGTAATATTGTAATTATGTTAAGGAAACGTTTTTTTAAAATGGCATTTTTTAGACACCAAAATGTTGGGTGGTTAATTGTCAAAACGTTGGACACACCCAGTTGGTATTTTGTATCAAAAAGCGTTATAGTTTGCATTACATAGGGAGATTTTGAATTCCCTTCGCGTGACCACGAGAGTCACACTCTGCCTGCATATCCTTGTTGTATTGGCTCCTTTGGTCTCCGTCCCTAGTGAATACACTGCGGGGCAGAGAATAAAGTAAATAGCACCAGGGATACGAGGGTCATACCCTCACCCATATCCTTCCCATATCGCTTGGTTTTTAATCTTTAATGCACACACGGTGATGCAGAAAATATTTAACGTCAAAGTTTCTGATTTAAAATAGGGATGAAAGACAGTTACCAAGGAACATGTTGTATTTTCCAAAGAAGCTAAAGTTCTTCTCCACTCACATCCTTTTTATGTTGACCTTCCCTCCTATCCCATATCCCAAATCTCTACTCGATATTGTATAGAATATACAGCTCCATAAGATATAAGAAGAGAATATGGTTAAAACCCTGAACACATACGTAATAATTCTAACCGATCTGTTTTCTAAGGATAGTGTAATGCCCCTAGAATAATCCTACCAATGATTTACCATCCCATAACCATCAGGGATAATTGCTTTATACACTCATAAACCTCTTTTAATCTGTTTAGTCAATAAAAAATTATGTTGCAATATTTACGGAGTATTCAACGTTTAGTGTTTTACGTAGTTAATTTATTTTTACAGTTATATTTATGTACATAATTATTACTACAATACCAAATATAGATCACTATGATCCATCCTTAATTACAAAGTTACAAAACCTTGCTCTTTTCTGTAAAGCAATGAACATTATTACAATGTTACAACTGAACAACACAGCATATATCATTATCAAAACGGATAAACCATCTCTATGACTAGGAAGAACACGATGTGCTTTCAGTTATTCCGACCCTACCCATAGGAAAAATAATTACCTTCCCTTCCCAAAGGACGAGTTTTTTGTCCTTATTTAAACTATGAAATATGATTCAATATTACCTCAATATGTCTCAACTCTGCTTTACTCTCCAAGTTGTCATAAAAACAACCTAATCATAATTTATTCCTTTACATATAAATAAGTAATATAAACAAAACCCTTTATATTCTATTCTTACTTAGGTCAACAAAGACAATTTTTCATTTTAGTTACTTTTGATTAAAAATTACAATTGTATAAATAAAGTAACATAACCTATGTCTTGAAACAGCTGTTCTATTACATAACACAAAATCAGCTGTTTTATGAAATCATATGTTACCAATATTAAGGCAGAGAGAACAATATAACTATATTGCATACCTTGCCCCTTTTGTGAAAAGTTTTTCTCTCATATAAAACTAAAATTATTTCATTTTGAATTTAATTAATGAATTATTATTTTGAAAGTCTGTATTAATATAAAGAGCCATCCAATACACAAGTTTAAAAAAATGTATTTGAACTTGAGGGGATGAATAAAAATTATTTTAATAGACTGAAAATTTAACCAAAATATATATAAAAGGAGAATGTGAACTAACAAAAGGAATTAAAAAAGATGTATGTGCTTACATTAATTGCAAATACTGTCTGTTGCAGCCGATGTTGGGGCAGATCAAGAAAACCGGTTACGAGCCAGATCCGGAGTTCTACCGCCTCCGCAGTTTCTCGATCACGCCGAACGGAATCTGCAATTTGGGAGATTCGTTTAGGTCGAGACGATCGAAGTCCAACAGTTCCGTCAACTCTACGGGCTCCAGCAACAGCGGCATTACAATTTGCAACCGAGACAGAATCCCCAGGTGAGCGGTATTGGGGGGGGGGATTTCGGGGAGGATTTTGGAAGTATTTCACATCTATTTTCTAATATACTTCTCTTGTATTTTAGTTTTTTAAAAGATTTTCTAGTTTTTTTCTTTTTCCCTTTACAATCTGATTGACCTGATAGATCTCCTCATCTTGGTTTGAATCAGGACTTTTTCAGTTGATAAAAAATTCAGGCGTTTGAACAGGAGATACCATAACGCCTGACTTAACCTATTTCAAGTACCAGGCGACAATTATTTCCTTACATTAATTCTACTTAGTTCCATCTGCATAGAAGGGGGAGGGACACATATTTCTGTCTCCAATAGAGATTAGGTCTCCTTAGGATCAACTTCAATTCCCGAGACGTCATGACGCCTTAAAATTTTCTACAAAGGTATTTAATCCTTATACTATTAATATTTTATCCTTACATTATTCCTTCAAAATCCTTCGCTATCTTTCACAGACGATAGTAATTTTACAATAAAATGTACTCGCAGATCCCCTTAAAATTTCAGGGTAAAAGCTTCAGGATGCGTAACATTGCAGCAGTATATACGCTAAGCATTACGAGTAACTCAAACATTTTGTAAATATCCACTATCAGGAGGTAAGTGCCCATCGTGTAGTGTGTCCCTCGTAGTTGATCTGGTTTTTCCTTGTACTTTATGTGACCCATTCGTTTAACCCTTCATTTAACCCATTCTCTATTCTAGGTTCTTATACCATTCCGAAATCGATAATTCCAGATAATTTATACTTGACTTGTCTACTATTATCTTTTGTTTACTTTTTGCCCTTTCTAGCATTGTTGTGTTGTAGTATTGTTGCCTTGACACATTTCTAAGAATCTCTATTTATCAGACCTTTTCGAAAAAAATATTTAATTTCTGTATGATACTCTACAGATTCTATTTGTTTTTAGTTGAACGTTTTCGGCCAGATATCACTGCTTGTGTAGTTATCGTAGTACTATATCTATACAGCCCATAGCATTTAACATATTTTCAATCAGTTTAAAGAGTGATTTAAACTGAAGTGATTTCAATCAATAATCTAAAGGGAGAACTTTTTTGTTGTAGTTAACTTGTCTTGTTCAAAATCTTTTAAAACAATTGTTATTGTTTCTTACGGCTATAAGAATATAGAGAGAAACTAAATGCTAAAATGCGCAGGAGATTTTCAATACAAGATGGCTTTTAATTCATTTTGGAAGTTATTGCAAAAAGTTATATTGTTCATGACGTTATAATTGACGACAGTTCCCAGCAATCATTTTTCCCTTGAGACAACTTCGCGAAAGGCTAATGTCAAGAGTCAACGGCATCGTTAGTGTATCCACAAAGAGGTGTTTAGGCGGAGTTTTGAAAATACTTCTACTACCACAAAACTTCAAACTTTCAGTTTTAATTCTGCTTACTAATCCTGTGATCTACAGAGGCGAGGATAGACACCGGAAGTGTGTGGTTTCAGCACAAAGCATAGAGTAAGGGCTGGAACTACAGAGGCGAGAATAGGCACTGGAAGTGTGTGGCTTCAGCATACAATCATAGAGTAAGGGGTGGAACTACAGAGTTGAGGATATTGGAAGTTTGTGGTTTCAGCACAACACGTACTGTAAGAGCTAGAATTACAAAGGCGGGGATAGACACTTGACGTTTACTGTTTCAGCACAAGACATAGAGTAAGGGTAAAAACTACAGAGGCATGGATAGATACTAGAAGTGTGTGGTTTCAGCACAAGACTTAGAGTAAGTTAAAAACTACAGAGGCGAGAATAGATACTGGAAGTGTGTGGTTTCAGTACAAGACATAGAGTAAGGTTAAAAACTACAGAGGCATGGATTGATACTGGAAGCGTGGGTTTCAGCACAAGGCATAGAATAAGGGTAAAAACTACAGAGGCATGGATATATACTGGAAGTGTGTGGTTTCAGCACAAGACTTAGAGTAAGGGTAAAAACTACAGAGGCATGGATATATATTGGAAGTTTGTGGTTTCAGCACAACACGTACTGTAAGAGCTAGAATTACAAAGGCGGGGATAGACACTTGACGTTTACTGTTTCAGCACAAGACATAGAGTAAGGGTAAAAACTACAGAGGCATGGTTATATACTGGAAGTGTGTGGTTCAGCACAAGACATAGAGTAAGAGTAACAACTACAGAGGCATGGATCGATACTGGAAGTGTGTGGTTTCAGCACAAGACTTAGAGTAACGGTAACAACTACAGAGGCGAGAATAGATAGTGGAAGTGTGGGGTTTCAGCACAAGACATAGAGTAAGGTTAAAAACTACAGAGGCATGGATAGATACTGGAAGTGTGTGGTTTCAGCACAAGACTTAGAGTAAGAGTAAAAACTACAGAGGCATGGATAGATACTAGAAGTGTGTGGTTTCAGCACAAGACTTAGAGTAAGGGTAAAAACTACAGAGGCGAGAATAGATACTGCAAGTGTGGGGTTTCAGCACAAGACATAGAGTAAGGTTAAAAACTACAGAGGCATGGATAGATACTTAAAGTGTGTGGTTTCACCACAAGACATATAGTAAGGGTAAAAACTACAGAGGTGAGGATAGATACTGGAAGTGTGTGATTTCCGCACAACACATGCAGTAAGGGCTGGAACTAAAGAGGCGAGCATAGACCATGGAGGTGTGTGGTTTCAGCACAACACGTACTGAAGGGGCTAGGACTGCAGAGGTTGTCATAGACACTGGAACTGTATGGTTTCAGCAGAACACATGCAGTATTGGTTAGAACTACGGAGGCGAAGATAGACACTGGAATTGTATGGTTTCATCACAACACATGCAGTAAGGCGTAGAACTACAGAGGCGGGAATAGACACTGGAGGTGTGTGGTTCCCGATGGATAAGGTAGTTCTTCGAGCAAGTTTCTTTGAACGACTCATTTCATCCTACCTCGACTTAACTGTTTGTGGTTTTGCCTTGTAGCGTTTCCTCAAATCGTAAGTATATTGAGATTTGCCCCAAACATTAGAATTACAGAAGACTGGCATTCTCCCTTAATTGCCGTAAAATGGTCACTAAACTATGAAAGATATGATGACCTACTTCAATTTGTCGCTTAAAACCCTTCACAGAAAGATGCTATTATTTGAGTATTTTATTTCTGTACATAGCAAACTGAAACTGCATTATTTATCAGTCACCTTGAAGTTATCAATGAGCAATTCATGCAACATCAATCAAGTACTCACTATACGATTCCTCTGAAAGCTTTGTTATTTTGGAATTGCCAATACATCCAGTAGATTGTTTTGTTTAGGACAGATGCTATTGAATGCCAAAACGCCTGGCATGGAGAATAGCATATCTACGTAATACATTTGTTGTCATTGTTTTAATCCTCATTATTCGAATTACACAAACACACACACACACACACACACACACACACACACACACACACACACACACACACACACTCACACACACACACACACACACACACACACACACACACACATACGCGCGCGCACACACACACACACACACACACACACACACACACTGTCGTGGCCAAACCTTGCACCCTTCTCAGGGAGAAAGTCCCCGATTTTCACGTTACACACCCTACCAACAACGTGACCACATTTACGCGTTTTCTGCGTAATCTGTACCTGTGGAAGATGGACACTGCACGGGAGAAACACGCCTGGTCTACCGCGGTAAAACATGATCCCACCTTACTTACCATATCGTAGTTTCTGTGGTGTGTCGAACTCGATCTGCCGGTGGATAAATCCCTGGACTTTATTTAAAAAAACTAACCAAAATGTTCAAACTAATATACGTGATAATTTGTACCTTATACATTTTTGTTTAACTGTAAATGTATCTGTTACTTTTCTATTGCAAGTATATTGGTTAAAGAATATGTTTCCTAGTATACTTGAATTATTTACTTTTACTCTTGTTGCTGGTTGGAAAATTTTCAGAAATTTTATTTAGTTTATTTACCACAGTGTAGTTATAATAATTTTAACCATTTTTGTTCTAACTTGTTTTAATTAAATGAAAATTAAAATATAAATTAAAATTTGCTTTTCTTAAAGCCTTTACTATTCTTACTTAAATTCCATTGAATTTTTGTTATTTATTTTAATATTAATAAGCAGTTCTTTAAACATGAAATACTCTTAAATGGTCAATAAAGCTTAGAAATGTTCATGTAATCTTTCCATAAAGTTCATCAAGCAATTGGATAACACTATTATCTAACTGTGTCTAACGCTGTAGTCATTATGAGAACCTTTTGGTTCCTTAGATTTCAAATTTCACACATAAATTTACATAAGTATTTAAACACAACAGAAGAATAATTTATACCAATTTATTTGATTTTATTTCCTTATAATTATTTGTAGATGTAACAGGCAGGATTACTACTAGTACCTTTGTGTTTTAATTTATATTCGTGCTCCAAAACACAAATCTGAAGGATTTTAGAACCAATTATACTGGATTTACATCTTTACAGTTATTTGACCCTAGATGTTTAATACGTGTTACATGGAGATAAAATACGTTATAATTACCTAAGTACTAAATCATTTATTATTGATTTGTTTCTTAATTTCTTATTCTCTTACTTATATTTTGATTTTAAATAAATGAATATTACTATTCATTCTGAATATATAAGTGTTTTTATTTTGTTAAAAGTTGTTATAACGTTATGTAACTTTATCTTGTGATCATAGAACCTGAATTTTATATTTGAACAATTTTTTTTCATGACCACCACTTATATTGCTATTTAAAAAAGAGTCATTTGCTTATATATTTATTAATTATTAGTTTTCAGTAGGTGATTATATTTTTATTTAAAGAAATTTCAATCTATGATTTTAAGAAATTTACTAAATTTAATAAATGGTTAATTTGCTATAAAATTCAGACTTGCCCAAAAACCTTTCACTGGGATTGCTCCTCTTCTCCCTCACGATTTTCCTGGACTCTGGTATCTTATATCAATCCGCAACTGATCGGTTTTAGGGCAAACTTTAATATTTTTTTTAATGTTTTACACAGTGAAAAAGTTAAAAATCGAAATCGCGGGATCTTCACGTCCATCTTGGGCTTCATTTTTCACCTAGCCACGGAACAGCATCCTGCGGCCTTCTTCTGGATCTCCCAAAAACCGTCCGTCCGTCACGAAAGCTGATTTACCTCTCCTGCCATCAGGCCGTCCCAACTCGCTTCGCTACGTGGTTTATTTGTTAATCAAAACTTTGTGTTGCCTTGCAACATATTATAGTAATGATCTTGCTTTCGTAGATTTGTGCTCGTTTTTTAGTTTCTGTTTTTAAATGTCACCAATGACGTAATATTGTCATATTTCTTAACACCATGGTCTATTTCATAACTTAAAAGTTTTTACCAATTTTAATGACAGTTCTATCCCACTTCTTTCGTAAGTTACGCTTTAAAGTCTCTCATTTCGGACGTTACATTTTTCGAAACATTAACGGAACATTTTTCGGATTCATTTCTTTTGCATGCCCTATTAAAATAAACATTTCTTGGAAACACGATTCATCATTTTCTCTTAAAATGATAGAATAGGTTTAAGTTGAAATAGGCTCGAATTTAACGGAAGCTCGAAATATCGGGATTCGGATTACCGAGACTACTGTATATACATTTCGCGCACATGTACACACATATCGCAAACATTTCACAAACACACACATGTACACACATATCGCAAACATTTCACAAACACACACATGTACACACATATCGCAAACATTTCACAAACACACACATGTACACACATGTCGCAAACATTTCACAAACACACACATGTACACACATGTCGCAAACATTTCACAAACACACACATGTACACACATGTCGCAAACATTTCACAAACACACACATGTACACACATATCGCAAACATTTCACAAACACACACATGTACACACATATCGCAAACATTTCACAAACACACACATGTACACACATGTCGCAAACATTTCACAAACACACACATGTACACACATATCGCAAACATTTCACAAACACACACATGTACACACATATCGCAAACATTTCACAAACACACACATGTACACACATATCGCAAACATTTCACAAACACACACATGTACACACATGTCGCAAACATTTCACAAACACACACATGTACACACATGTCGCAAACATTTCACAAACACACACATGTACACACATGTCGCAAACATTTCACAAACACACACATGTCACAAACATTTCACAAACACACACATGTACACACATATCGCAAACATTTCACAAACACACACATGTACACACATATCGCAAACATTTCACAAACACACACATGTACACACATGTCGCAAACATTTCACAAACACACACATGTACACACATATCGCAAACATTTCACAAACACACACATGTACACACATGTCGCAAACATTTCACAAACACACACATGTACACACATATCGCAAACATTTCACAAACACACACATGTACACACATATCGCAAACATTTCACAAACACACACATGTACACACATGTCGCAAACATTTCACAAACACACACATGTACACACATATCGCAAACATTTCACAAACACACACATGTACACACATATCGCAAACATTTCACAAACACACACATGTACACACATGTCGCAAACATTTCACAAACACACACATGTACACACATGTCGCAAACATTTCACAAACACACACATGTACACACATATCGCAAACATTTCACAAACACACACATGTACACACATATCGCAAACATTTCACAAACACACACATGTACACACATATCGCAAACATTTCACAAACACACACATGTACACACATGTCGCAAACATTTCACAAACACACACATGTACACACATATCGCAAACATTTCACAAACACACACATGTACACACATGTCGCAAACATTTCACAAACACACACATGTACACACATATCGCAAACATTTCACAAACACACACATGTACACACATGTCGCAAACATTTCACAAACACACACATGTACACACATGTCGCAAACATTTCACAAACACACACATGTACACACATATCGCAAACATTTCGCGCAAACACACACATGTACACACATATCGCAAACATTTCACAAACACACACATGTACACACATGTCGCAAACATTTCACAAACACACACATGTACACACATATCGCAAACATTTCACAAACACACACATGTACACACATATCGCAAACACACACATGTACACACATATCGCAAACACACACATGTACACACATGTCGCACACATTTCACAAACACACACATGTACACACATGTCGCAAACATTTCACAAACACACACATGTACACACATATCGCAAACACACACATGTACACACATATCGCAAACACACACATATACACACATGTCGCAAACATTTCGCGCAAACACACACATGTACACACATGTCGCAAACATTTCACAAACACACACATTTACACACATATCGCAAACATTTCACAAACACACACATGTACACACATGTCGCAAACATTTCACAAACACACACATGTACACACATATCGCAAACACACACATGTACACACATATCGCAAACACACACATGTACACACATGTCGCAAACATTTCGCGCAAACACACACATGTACACACATATCGCAAACACACACATATACACACATGTCGCAAACATTTCGCGCAAACACACACATGTACACACATGTCGCAAACATTTCACAAACACACACATGTACACACATATCGCAAACATTTCACAAACACACACATGTACACACATATCGCAAACACACACATGTACACACATATCGCAAACACACACATGTACACACATGTCGCAAACATTTCACAAACACACACATGTACACACATATCGCAAACATTTCACAAACACACACATGTACACACATATCGCAAACACACACATGTACACACATATCGCAAACACACACATGTACACACATGTCGCAAACATTTCACAAACACACACATGTACACACATGTCGCAAACATTTCACAAACACACACATGTACACACATATCGCAAACACACACATGTACACACATATCGCAAACACACACATATACACACATGTCGCAAACATTTCGCGCAAACACACACATGTACAAACATGTCGCAAACATTTCACAAACACACACATTTACACACATATCGCAAACATTTCACAAACACACACATGTACACACATATCGCAAACACACACATGTACACACATATCGCAAACACACACATGTACACACATGTCGCAAACATTTCGCGCAAACACACACATGTACACACATATCGCAAACACACACATATACACACATGTCGCAAACATTTCGCGCAAACACACACATGTACACACATGTCGCAAACATTTCACAAACACACACATGTACACACATATCGCAAACATTTCACAAACACACACATGTACACACATATTGCAAACATTTCACAAACACACACATGTACACACATATAAAATAGAAAATACAAATTCATGATAGATAAAAGTTAGACGCGTCATTACAGATGGATATACATTAAGGATGGTGATTATTTTCAACTGCTTAATTTTTGATTGTTTTTGTTCGTGTTCCAGTAACGCATCACAGATGAGCACGAGCCTAAACGAAGATGACCCTATCCCTCCTCCGTCTTTCAAGGTAGCTCTCCTAGGAGCATCGGGTGTTGGTAAAACCGCTTTAACTTACCAGTTTACTACTTCTGAATACATATGTGCCTACGATACTTCCTTGGGTAAGTATACGATTGCTATACACGCAATAGTTATGTAGACATAAGTTTGAAAAAACTGCTAACCTATTTTTATTAATGACTCTCTCTTATGTCATGCTTGATTGTCTATGCCTTTCAAGGGGAAATATCTTCGGCCAAATAATGTGACTATAAATAAAAAGATTTTTAGTGCAAAACATTTAGATACCTTAAATTATTTTCATTAAAAAAATCTTACAATATTTTCTCCCCTTCCTTTCAAATAAACTTTATTTATCTAAAATATGTAATTGTGAGGATATTAAACATAGTAAGGAAAGCCATAAGTCCAAAGACTTCTTATAATCTGTTTTTTTTAATTTTGTAGTTCTTACTCATATTTATTTAAGAAAAAACATGTAAACATAAATGTCCTCGTAAACAATACAGTACAGCCTCGATTATCCGAGGTAATGTGGACCGAGGGTACGTTGTATAATCAAAAACTCGGACTGAGTTGAAAATCGTGTGAAAAACAAGAAAACTGGTGAAATTAATGAAAACGTCAAACTCTGTGGAAAGGTATCCACTGCATTAGCAAATAAAATGTATTACATATATATATATATATATATATATATATATATATATATATATATATATATATATATATATATATATATTTTTAAACAACACAGGTTATTCAAATACAAGAATATTTATTATTTTATATCCAAAGCTTTTCGTTGGCAAACAGTACCAACATCATCAGGAATGTTGATTATATATATATATATATATATATATATATATATATATATATATATATAACGCAACTACGTAAATAATAAATGAGAAAGACATGCATATAGTATATTTTCCACTTAAAAATGTTGTTTCTTGAAGAAGACAAAGTATTTTTACGTATAAGTGATGAAAACGTATTTTTATGTCAGAGCTCTAAAAACATGCCAGGACCCAAACCGTATATACATACTCCTTAGCCTATATATATTCTTGACTACCTCGGATAACCCAAAACTTTATTAAATGAAAATCGGATAGTTAAGGTCCGGAACACGGAGTACCGTATAGTCGAGAGTCGGATAGTCAAAACTCGGATAATCGAGGTTTTGCTGTATTATTTAAAACTTAAGGGAAATAAAAC
>JBAIZL010000001.1:224165507-224173007 GCA_036971475.1 Prosapia bicincta | reverse complement strand
CTAAAAACACTTTGGTAAAGCTATAACTTGAATATTTGTAAATTCGAAGAGTTTAATCTTACAACAAAACATTAAAGTCAAATATACAAGGAAAGGCGCTACTAATTAATATAGAAGGTTTAGGATTAAAATTATTTGAGTGAAGTAATTTTCAACGGAATTAAATGTTATTAACACTTCTGTACGAGGATGTAATACATGAGCGTATATATATATATGTGTGTGTGTGTGTGTGTGTGTGTGTGTGCGTGTATGTGTGTGTGTGTGTGTGTGTGTGTGTGTGTGTGTGTGTGTGTGTGTGTGTGTGTGTGTGTGTGTGAGTGTGTGTGTGTGTGTGTGTGTGTGTGTGTGTGAGTGTGTGTGTGTGTGTGTGTGTGTGTATGTGTGTGTGTGTGTGTGTGAGTGTGTGTGTGTGTGTGTGTGTGTGTGTGTGTGTGTGTGTGTGTGTGTGTGTGTGTGTGTGTGTGTGTGTGTGTGTGGTGTGTGTGTGTGTGTGTGTGTGTGTGTGTGTGTGTGTGTGTGTGTTTGTGTGTGTGTGTGTGTGTGTGTGTGTTTGTGTGTGTATGTGTGTGTGTGTGTTTGTGTGTGTGTGTGTGTGTGTGTGTGTGTGTGTGTGTGTGTGTGTGTGTGTGTGTGTGTGTGTGTGTGTGTGTGTGTGTGTGTGTGTGTGTGTGTGTGTGTGTGTGTGTGTGTGTGTGTGTGTGTGTGTGTGTGTGTGTGTGTGTGTGTGTGTGTGTGTGTGTGTAATGTCAAACGATATTTTAAGTATTGTGTTTCAAGAATTAGATATATTTTGTAATTCTGAAATAAAATAAACCCTAGTATTAACATATGAATTATTTTACATAGTTCTTCTTTATCTCACATTACAACATATCAACACAGTTAAATTAACAAATAACATTAACTCTTGGTACAAAATTTTGCACAACCTTTATATACACTTCACTGTCACAGCACCATCATAAGGCTACAAACATCTCCTAAAGTCGTAGGTTTGAGATCCCAGTATGTTTGTAACGATTCTGATGATGTTAACTGTGTTAGCGAAATGTGCCTAAATGTTATGTAACCATTTGGATCCATTGCTATTGTTCATTATCAACTATAATCACACTGCTGTAATCTATATACGCTCTTTAAGTTTTAAACATTTGATTTATTGAATCGTTATCCATTTTGAGTTTAAATAATCGATAATTTAAAGTTCCAAATTCGAAATGCCGTAAACAAAACTACTGGTTAGGTTAGGTTACATTAAATCATGGTCAAATCTCGACCTTAGGACAACAAGACTGCAAACACTGTAGGCGTTTGCATTTCTTACAACTATCGATTTAATTCTTTCGATATGTTGTTAAACAATCCATTCTAAAGAATAATTAATTAAATTTAGTGAGTCATGAACATAACCTCATTTTATAAACACATCCCTAAATGAATTAATTGTTGAGGGATTACTGCTCTGAGTTACAGCACACTATACCACATTAGCTATATAGAAATATTTAAATAATAAAATATTGATACGTATTCCTTCACGGACGGACAAATATGATGAATAGTTAATGTCCAGAGTACATCCATCTATTCTGTAGCGCATAAAACGCAGATCCGGCATTCTCCAGCTCGCACTTGAATTGTTCTTGGGTTCATCTCGTCAATGCTGGAAGAGATTCTGGTGAAACATCGGAACTGCGTTTCTATTCAATACAAAAAGAACGGATGTACTCCGGATATAAATATGCATAAAATGTTTTAATATAGATACATATTATCCGGTGAGGTTGGGGTTTGTTGGCAACAAATTAATAAAACTTCAACCTAGACAGCACCAATAAAAGAATAAAACTTTAATAATTACCAGATGCCATGGGCTATTCACACAAAAAGAAATTAAAACTTGTGACGTACAAAATCTTTAGGAACAAGAACACAATAACAAAACTTGATGAAAGTCCTTCCCGGCCTCAACATAT
The DNA here is from genome assembly GCA_036971475.1 of Prosapia bicincta. Taxonomy (NCBI): domain Eukaryota; kingdom Metazoa; phylum Arthropoda; class Insecta; order Hemiptera; family Cercopidae; genus Prosapia; species Prosapia bicincta. Next base: position 224,171,028 of record JBAIZL010000001.1, on the reverse strand, counting down.
CTCTGTATTTCCATATTCGTTTGCGTGGTATCTCTAAATTTTAATAAAAGAAATAAATCTAAAACCTCGAGTATAAACGACTTATGAAAGGGAAACGTTCATGTTTTTGAAAACAGTAGAGCTATAGGCTGAGGGCATATGTACTGTAGCAAACTTTAATTAGTTTTAAAGGACATGACTCGGGTTTGTGTTGTATGACTCGGGTACATTTAAAGTTGTAAAAGTTTAAGATCACGGTCTGTGATACTTTATTTTTTTTGCTTTAAGCAACAATGTTTTTAAGAGCTGGAGTTCATCTAATTCCTTATAGAATACTGCGAACCTTAAACGAAAGATAAAATTTGAAGCTTTATTTCAATTTATATTACAATTTACAACTAACTGTCTTTCAAAAACATATAGAGTTAACCGTGAAGAATATCATTGTTGCATGTTTTACTTTGCAGAAAACACCTGTAAAACGTCAATACATTTAAAAGCATAAACACAGTGAGCCCTCGGCATTGTCGGGGAAATCACCTGCTGTTATTAAGCCATTTTCCATCAGACGACGCGATGTTTACCTAGTAACCTAGATACCATGATTAAATGCCTTTGTAAAACAACGATGACGCCAATGTATAAGTTTTTAGGGTATGTTGGTCTTAATTATTATTTAAATTGTCTTCGTTCGTAGAACAAATAGAATACTTCCACTTCATTTACTGTGAAAGTTTTATAAATTGTTCCAGGATTATTTTCTCCTTTTTACAACCTCATTTGTCATCTCCCTACCCCATCTGTAATATCTTCACCCCATCGGTCATATCTCCACTCCATCTGCTATATCTCCAACTCATCTGTCACATCTCTACCCCATCGGCCAAATCTTCACCCCTTCAGTCATATCTCCACCCCATTTCATACATTCACCCAATTTGCCAAATCTTCACTCCTTCAGTCATTTCTCCACCCCATCTAATACCTCCACCCATTTACAAAATCTCCACCCCTTTAGTCATTTCTCCACCCCATTTCATACCTTCACCCAATCTGCCAAATCTTCACTCCTTCAGTCATTTCTCCACCCCATCTAATACCTCCACCCATTTACAAAATCCCCACCCTTCAGTCATATCGCCACCCCATCTCATACCTTCACCCAATCTGTCAAATCCTTAATCCATCTGCCAAATCTCCACCCCTTCAGTCATATCGCCACCCCATCTCATACCTCCACCCAATCTGTCAAATCCTTAATCCATCTGCCAAATCTTCACACCTTCACTCATTTATCCACCCCATCTAATACCTCCACCCATTTACAAAATCTCCACCCCTTCAGTCATATCGCCACCCCATCTCATACCTCCACCCAATCTGTCAAATCCTTAATCCATCTGCCAAATCTTCACTCCTTCACTCATTTCTCCATCCCATCTAATACCTCCACCCATTTACAAAATCTCCACCTTTTCAGTCATATCGCCACCCCATCTCATATCTCCACCCAATCTGTCAAATCCTTAATCCATCTGCCAAATCTTCACCCCTTCAGTCATATTTCCATTCCATCCCTCATACGTCCACCCAATCTGTCATACCTCCATCCCATCTGTAATAACTCCACCCCTTCAGTCATATCGCCACCCCATCTCATACCTCCACCCAATCTGTCAAATCCTTAATCCATCTGCCAAATCATCACCCCTTCAGTCATATTTCCATTCCATCCCTCATACCTCCACCCAATCTGTCATACCTCCATCCCATCTGTAATAACTCCACCCCTTCAGCCATATCTCCACCCCAACTGTCATACCTCCACCCCGACTGAGAGCAAGCATACTTCAAATAAGGGACCTTGCACACGCGTTACCATAATCTCTTTGTCTCAGTACCAGAAGATCGCTACGGTCTTTCCTTTCCCCAATCTAGTTTTATTCACCCCTTTCTCTCCTTATTCTTACAAGAGGTTTTAATGGGTAGATATATGTTTATGAAACCGACAGAGAATAGGTCTAGGCATCCATCTTTTCTCAAGCGTTGCTCACTTTTCAGTACCAAGGGGGTCATTAAACGCCCATAATTCTATCTACCCCTTCTTCATACCATTGTTAGATACACTCTTCTTATATTGCTTCTTACAACCACAATGAGAGATATATATCACGGGTTCACCACTTAGAATTAAACTTTTTGGATTTTTTGTACAGTGTTATATGTTATCCCAAACTTAGAATAAAATTGTTTTTCAAGGAATAAAAATTTAAAACCCAAAATTGTCAGTAAACATTACCTTAATGTAACAGTTTAAAAGATTTTAGTTCTGTATGGCGTGGTAGGTATACAAAGTAGGCTATACCGAGGTAGGTACCGAAGCACGTGACTAATGGAAAACCTACGTTGGCGGCAGGCAGGCAGGTTAGCGCGTATGCATGTATGTTCGTGTGCAGATAAGAGAGTCACCTAATCCTCTATGACGTGGTAGGTATACAAAGTAGGCTATACCGAGGTAGGTACCGAAGTACGGGACTAATGGAAAACCTACGTTGGCGGCAGGCAGGCAGGTTAGCGCGTATGCATGTATGTTCGCGTGCAGATAAGAGAGTCACCTAATCCTCTATGACGTGGTAGGTATACAAAGTAGGCTATACCGAGGTAGGTACCGAAGTATGTGACTAATGGAAAACCTACGTTGGCGGCAGGCAGGCAGGTTAGCGCGTATGCATGTATGTTCGCGTGCAGATAAGAGAGTCACCTAATCCTCTTTGACGTTTCCAAGTTTCGATAAGATATTGTTGATGCTTTTTAAATTTTTTTAGATTCGTGTACTAAAGAGTATTGATTGAAATTAATTTCTTTCGTTTCCTGTAAATTATGATGTACAAAGTAATATTTCCACTTGTCTAAGGCTATGTCTAGACTTCGGGGATTCTACTTTAAGCATTGACATTGCCAAAGGTGTAACACGGAAACATTTACTCTCCTGACAAACTTTCTACTTGTGGAGGGGGTAGTAAAGGATTTCCTTTCGACCTACATACAAAGCTTCTATCATGGAAGATATATGTATATATATATATATATATATATATATATATATATATATATATATATATATTATACTAAATATATTTATTTGTTAAATCTATATTATAGCCTATATTTTAATAGCCTTACCTTTCTAATAGTCACAACTTTAGTTTTCTAAATTATTTAACAATCATATAAATTTAATATCACCAACATATATTTACCAGACGATAAGTTATTACAATTTAAGCCTTTAAAATACATAAATATCACGCAGTGACAAATTTTGATTGGATAACTAATACTAAAATTACTATAAAGATGGACTCTTGATGCTTTTGGTTCTTAACACAATAACATTTCATAAACACAGCATTAGATTGCTCTCTCATTCTGGTCTGTATTTAGGATCTTCTATAAGGTAGCAGTGGGATTGAAAAAACTTGATTAAAATTTATAAATACAATGAATTTAACTTTATAGGGAATTTACTAAATCATAGACATGTCTGTTGGTTGGATCTAGACGAATAAAGTTTGTATCTATTGTTTGCGACTCCTGGCTTCACTGGTTGCTGGTGGTTAATTTCTTCATTTCATTTTTGCACATTAATCAACTTAACTTTACTTTCCCTTCTCTTTAATATCTGCTTAATTCATTACTCGTCCCAATTTTAGCAATTCTTTACATAAATAACTAATAAAACTACTTTTATAAATCCGTCAACTATTCTAAGAAAAACATTTTCTTACAACTCCCTTCCCTTCAAATACGTCTGCACTCTCCCGAAGTTCCCCGAACTTAGTTTTGTTTTCTCCCCCCCCCCTTATATTTTTCAGCCAGAGATAACATTTTAGAATTCTGAACGCATAACGTTCTGCCAACGGTTTCTGCTGTTTTGTGTTTTCTCACGTTAACCCTAATTTTATGAATTACCCCACTACACTAAGTATTGCCTTTCCCATACTTTCCCTGGTTTTCCAGAGTTACATGAACCTTAGAAATAATCTTCACTCTTGTTTTCTACCCAAGACCGATTTATTAACATAAATAAATGAAACCTCTCAACCACAAATAACTTTCTTCTTTTATTTAAAACCTTATGTACATTTCGATAGTATAGCAATCATCCTCAGAGGTAATACTCTGAGAATTTTCATTGTAAATTACCTCTGAGGATTATTGCTATACAATCGAAATGTACATAAGGTTTTAAATAAAAGAAGAAAGTTATTTGTGGTTGAGAGGTTTCATTTATTTATGTTAAACATTACGCCACAGTTGTTTTATACAGTTAGTTACTGATTTATTACTCACAATTGTTAAGCCCTCTTTGTCGGTCTTTAGTATTCTACCTTCGTCGGCTCTTTCTTAAATATATTTATCTTATTATTTTGAACATTAACTAATTTAACTATATCTGTCTTATCGTTATGTTATAATATAAATGTATATATATATATATATATATATATATATATATATATATATATATATATATAATAAATTAAAAATATTTCAAAAACAAGAATACTTTTAATGAATATATTTATTCAAAGCTTTTCGCCGATTAAATAGTATCAGCATCTTCAGGAAAAAAATTATCTAATAAAATACTTTTACAAAATTCAATTTATTTTAATAATTTTTAAATATTTTTAATTTATTATATATATATACAAGAAAACATATCACCATATTTAATTTATATATATATATATATATATATATATATATATATATATATATATATATAATACTTTTCTTGTTACGTAAATAATAAAATATAATTTATACAATAAAATACACGTAGAAACAATAACACTATTATATATATATATATTTAAAACAACTAGGTTATTCAAATACAAGAATAATTATTAATTTATATTCAAAGCTTTTCGTTGGTAAACAGTACCAACATCATCAGGAATGAAAATTACAATATATATAAATAAATATCGTTGGTTTAAAATATATATATATATATATATATATATATATATATATATATATATATATATATATATATATAACACTGGCTGATTTAAAACTCTCAAATTAGTGAACGAACCTTTTTACCTTGCTGTGAAATGGCGAACACGTGCGCACCTACGCGGTCGGTTATAAATAATCACAAAATTTTGAACAAAGCTGCCGTCTGTGATCAAAGATAAATCCACACCATCAAACGATGAATAATGTATCACGGTAACTCGAAGATACCCTCTCTTCATCTCATTTAAGACGAGGTCAATTCCAAGTAAACTGTTTTGCCCACGCGACGCCAAACCTTTACCCTGTTTCTTGAAATAGGTGACATCAGGGCTACTTCTGGGCCCTTTCTAACTAGTGAGCACTTTTCTTATCCTTCTTACCAGGGAGGTAATTTGTGAACACCTTTTTTACGACCCCACTAAAGAGTAGGTCTACTTCATGTTCGTAATCCTGGACACGTGATGCCCAACTAAACGTTTTAATTTCTATACCTTAATTGTTTATTTTC
>JBAIZL010000001.1:224151304-224156304 GCA_036971475.1 Prosapia bicincta | reverse complement strand
TAAATCGTATTTATATAAGACAATCGAAACTTCGAATAACACGTACTCTTCAAAAATCGAGTGAAAAACGTGTGGTTGACTAATTGACCTCACCTTAATGTTATCGTAACGATATTTTGACCAAAGATGTTGTTCAGACCCAAACAAATGACGTATAGTTTTGTATTACACTAGAGTCTCGATCATGTTAGGTAATATGGACTGTAATTATGTAAGATAACGGAAACTTCGGATAATACGAACTCTGTTAAAAATCGAGAGAGAAATGCGTGGTTGACTAATTGACTTCACCATAATTTTAAGGTATCGATATTTCGACCAAATATGTTGTTCAGACCTAAACAAATGACACAAGGTATTAGACTAGAGTCTCGGTCATGTTAGGCAATATGGACCGTATTTATATAAGATAAATAATCGAAACTTCAAATAACACGTACTCTGTCAAAAATCGAGAGATAAATGTGTGGTTGATTAATTGACCGCACCATAATGTTATCGCAACGATATTTCGACCAAAGATGTTGTTCAGACCCAAACAAATGACGTATAGTTTTCTATTACACTAGAGTCTCGATCATGTGAGGTAATATGGACTGTAATTATGTAAGATAACGGAAACTTCGGATAACACGTGTAACGGATTATAATTTTACAAATTGGACATTATTTAGTTATAACTCTTAAAACATTTAATATTCACTTCTAGCTTACAGTTGAGGCGTAATGAAACGTCTGTCTGTAACGCAATAGAAGTTATAACTCCGTCACAGTTAAAATATTTTAAATCACCAAGTTAAACAATTAAAATTAGAAGAATATTCTTGAATTAATTCTTAAGGTTTATTTATTTGAAATGCAAGGAATTGTGCGCTGGTAAAATAATGACTTTTAAATTCAATTAAAGCAAATCATAAACTTTTATTTTAAGATAGACAGATAAAATAAATTAAAATCATGACACATAAATTTCTTTAACACTCAGTTACGGATTATGGAACATTTTTAATATTACTTATAAATTTTTAAGGATAGCAATCCTTCAATTAATTAATTAATCAATGGCTGAAAATGAACATATATTCGAGTTTACTTGCCTTTCTTGTATAATCAGATTTAATAATTTAATGTGAACATATTGGCACCAAAAGATGCGTAATTATAATTATGCTTATTCATTAAAAAGTTCAATGTTCATAATTTAGAAATTCTGCTTCGAAACATTTTAAATTTTGAAATTAAGTTTTAAAAGTTTTAAATCGCCCACTTAGCTGTGTTAACTTGTCGCAACTTCCCTTCCACCTCGTGGTAAATCTCGGTAAAGCCTGGTCTCATTTTCGTGAATAAGCGTCGGGAAAACCATGAATAAGTCTATATGGTATCGTAAGCCGTCTTCTATGCCATGATTGAAAGAAAAGAATACTTTATATTAATTAAAATAAAAAGAAACTAAATACATCTTCTTGCCATTTGGAGACGTCCTTTCCCCGTTACATCCTGGCCAAATGAGAGAGATAAATTAATTGCGAGCAGCCTTCCTACCTATTGCGCATCCGCGGGGCGCATGCATAGCTTGATTACTTATTTTAATTTTTTCTCGCTAGATGTCACTATCAGCCAGAGATCTCATTAAAAATATTTATCATACATTACAATTTTTTTTTACATAGTTATACATTATTACAATTTTGAATTTATTCTCGTTTATTTTCTGAAATTTGCAAATCTAATATGTAACACCGTCTAAAGTGTGTTACATATTTTTCCCCCCTCTTGAAAAAAAAATTGTGTCATTTCATTTCTCCCTTTTTTTTTATTAAATGTAACGATTTACGAACAACTCTTAAGTTAACAATCAAATTATTTTCTTTGGGAAAACATATCATAAAATATTATATTGACACTCTTATACCTTTTACATAATGTTCTTTACTGGATTTATTTCCTGAAAACACTTTTAATAATTAATCAAAAAATAATATCCACTATATTTACTCATTATTTCTATTTATATTTTAAATACATATATTATAATAAATTTAATTTATATTTAAAAGAATTAATTTAATTTAGATTAAAAAGTTCTTTTATACACATTTCTTATTTTGATCAACTCTTTGAAACTTGTTTTATTAATTCTCTAAATTATTTATTTCACAATATAAATTTTTTTTTTTTTTTTTAAAAAAACATTGCATACTTGAAAATCTTTTACTTTCTAAATCAAACTTCTTGTAAACCTTTTTTTTTTTATTTCATAAGCATATAATCATATCTCTTTTAATTTCAAAACAACATTATTCACTCTTAATAAATTTACTCTTTATTTAAATTAAACTCTCTCAAAATTACTCTTTATTCCAATTACTCTTGTTAAAAATTACTCGTTCAAAGTTATTCTGCTTCAAAATTCCTCTTTGTTTGTCAACATTACCTTACATATGCGCTAGCTATATTCTTCATAATCCAATCTCTAGGATTTATGAATACCGCTTACTTCCTGTAAGCCAAAAAATTTCAACATTATCGACGCTATTTATCTACATATTCTCCTCTCAATTTCACAACTTTAAGCATGTACTATTGTCTCATAACCTTTCGTTATCTCTACAATATTTCGTACATCTTATACCACCTTTGGATTTCAAAACCCATATTTTGAAAATCCAATTACAACATTCTTAAATTAAAACCCATATTTTAATTTAAAAATTATATAGCTAGCATGTTGACACACAAAGGACTATATGTATACTGTTACACATTAAAACTTCTTTTAAATGTTTTGTAAACAATTTGAATTAATTTTTGCTAAGCTCTTATATTTACAAACAAGAATTGAAATTAAACGGAACCTACGCTTGCACATTTATACACAATTTTGGTCAAGTGTATTGTCTGTTGATTCCCCATAAGTCATTGAATCTGTGTAGTATTATGTGTTTTGAGAATTGTCCTAGTCTCTCTCATGTAGAATATGTATAGTATGTCAACGTGCACTTTGACATACAATGTGAGTGTTGTCGTGGCGTATAAATTCTGTACAAAGGCACATTCGCATTTTCCTTGTTAATTTATTCTTCTTTTTAAATAAACTCGCATATTTCCAAATTTAAAATTTTAAAAAATCTCAACTATTTTTAAAAGATAAATTTGCTTGAAATAATTTTATATGATTATTATACAACTTATACATTTAAATTTCAATATCTTTAAAATTAATTCATAAATTTATATTTTATTAAACCTTATTATTTAAATCATATTACTGTTGATTTCAATTATAATTTTCTTTTTTATTATACATTTTAATTCCTCTTTTGACAAAAGTTTTATTATTAAATCCATTTTGTTTAATAGGATTACTTTCAGAAAATTCACGAGAATATATTCCTTATCCATAAGGTCAAGCAAACTCGAAATATTTAAACAACCTTTATGCAAACATTGAACTTCAGGCTAGATACTTGTTTATACAAACTCGGACAATCAAATCTAACTTGCCTGACATTGGAACTAGCAGCTGTGTCAACATTGGTAATCTACAACTGGCTTTCTCAAAGCCATGCACAAACTTTTAAAATTCTAAAACTCTACCAAGCATATTACGATTAATATTTTAAACAAAAGTCTCTAACCTTGAAACTCTACACTACAAGTAAAAACTGGTTATAACTGGTTTTCTTCTCTATCTTTACCATGCTGTTCACACAAGCTACGTCCTTTTACTTTCAATTTATACATTTTACAAAATTTTACACTGTGAATTTACCTTTTGAATATATTTAATGAAATCGGTTATTTTCAACCATTTTTAAATTTTCTTTTTTGCCAACACACAAATTTACACTTCAAATTTATAGCAGAGTTGCGCAATTTGTGACGGATTATATAAAATGAAACAAGCAGAGTTGCGCATTTTGTGTAACGGATTATAATTTTACAAATTGGACATTATTTAGTTATAACTCTTAAAACATTTAATATTCACTTCTAGCTTACAGTTGAGGCGTAATGAAACGTCTGTCTGTAACGCAATAGAAGTTATAACTCCGTCACAGTTAAAATATTTTAAATCACCAAGTTAAACAATTAAAATTAGAAGAATATTCTTGAATTAATTCTTAAGGTTTATTTATTTGAAATGCAAGGAATTGTGCGCTGGTAAAATAATGACTTTTAAATTCAATTAAAGCAAATCATAAACTTTTATTTTAAGATAGACAGATAAAATAAATTAAAATCATGACACATAAATTTCTTTAACACTCAGTTACGGATTATGGAACATTTTTAATATTACTTATAAATTTTTAAGGATAGCAATCCTTCAATTAATTAATTAATCAATGGCTGAAAATGAACATATATTCGAGTTTACTTGCCTTTCTTGTATAATCAGATTTAATAATTTAATGTGAACATATTGGCACCAAAAGATGCGTAATTATAATTATGCTTATTCATTAAAAAGTTCAATGTTCATAATTTAGAAATTCTGCTTCGAAACATTTTAAATTTTGAAATTAAGTTTTAAAAGTTTTAAATCGCCCACTTAGCTGTGTTAACTTGTCGCAACTTCCCTTCCACCTCGTGGTAAATCTCGGTAAAGCCTGGTCTCATTTTCGTGAATAAGCGTCGGGAAAACCATGAATAAGTCTGCAACCCATCTTGTATATGGTATCGTAAGCCGTCTTCTATGCCATGATTGAAAGAAAAGAATACTTTATATTAATTAAAATAAAAAGAAACTAAATACATCTTCTTGCCATTTGGAGACGTCCTTTCCCCGTTACATCCTGGCCAAATGAGAGAGATAAATTAATTGCGAGCAGCCTTCCTACCTATTGCGCATCCGCGGGGCGCATGCATAGCTTGATTACTTATTTTAATTTTTTCTCGCTAGATGTCACTATCAGCCAGAGATCTCATTAAAAATATTTATCATACATTACAATTTTTTTTTACATAGTTATACATTATTACAATTTTGAATTTAT